>CM069857.1:2500-32500 GCA_036172795.1 Pelodytes ibericus
TAACCCTAACCCTAACCCTAACCCTAACCCTAACCCTAACCCTAACCCTAACCCTAACCCTAACCCTAACCCTAACCTAACCCTAACCCTAACCCTAACCCTAACCCTAACCCTAACCCTAACCCTAACCCTAACCCTAACCCTAACCCTAACCCTAACCCTAACCCTAACCCTAACCCTAACCCTAACCCTAACCCTAACCCTAACCCTAACCCTAACCCTAACCCTACCCTAACCCTAACCCTAACCCTAACCCTAACCCTAACCCTAACCCTAACCCTAACCCTAACCCTAACCCTAACCCTAACCCTAACCCTAACCCTAACCCTAACCCTAACCCTAACCCTAACCCTAACCCTAACCCTAACCCTAACCCTAACCCTAACCCTAACCCTAACCCTAACCCTAACCTAACCCTAACCCTAACCCTAACCCTAACCCTAACCCTAACCCTAACCTAACCACCCTAACCCTAACCCTAACCCTAACCCTAACCCTAACCCTAACCCTAACCCTAACCCTAACCCTAACCCTAACCCTAACCCTAACCCTAACCCTAACCCTAACCCTAACCCTAACCCTAACCCTAACCCTAACCCTAACCCTAACCCTAACCCTAACCCTAACCCTAACCCTAACCCTAACCCTAACCCTAACCCTAACCCTAACCCTAACCCTAACCCTAACCCTAACCCTAACCCTAACCCTAACCCTAACCCTAACCCTAACCCTAACCCTAACCCTAAACCCTAACCCTAACCCTAACCCTAACCCTAACCCTAACCCTAACCCTAACCCTAACCCTAACCCTAACCCTAACCCTAACCCTAACCCTAACCCTAACCCTAACCCTAACCCTAACCCTAACCCTAACCCTAACCCTAACCCTAACCCTAACCCTAACCCTAACCCTAACCCTAACCCTAACCCTAACCCTAACCCCTAACCCTAACCCTAACCCTAACCCTAACCCTAACCCTAACCCTAACCCTAACCCTAACCCTAACCCTAACCCTAACCCTACCCTAACCCTAACCCTAACCCCTAACCCTAACCCTAACCCTAACCCTAACCCTAACCCTAACCCTAACCCTAACCCTAACCCTAACCCTAACCCTAACCCTAACCCTAACCCTAACCCTAAACCCTAACCCTAACCCTAACCCTAACCCTAACCCTAACCCTAACCCTAACCCTAACCCTAACCCTAACCCTAACCCTAACCCTAACCCTAACCCTAACCCTAACCCTAACCCTAACCCTAACCCTAACCCTAACCCTAACCCTAACCCTAACCCTAACCCTAACCCTAACCCTAACCCTAACCCTAACCCTAACCCTAACCCTAACCCTAACCCTAACCCTAACCCTAACCCTAACCCTAACCCTAACCCTAACCCTAACCCTAACCCTAACCCTAACCCTAACCCTAACCCTAACCCTAACCCTAACCCTAACCCTAACCCTAACCCTAACCCTAACCCTAACCCTAACCCTAACCCTAACCCTAACCCTAACCCTAACCCTAACCCTAACCCTAACCCTAACCCTAACCCTAACCCTAACCCTAACCCTAACCCTAACCCTAACCCTAACCCTAACCCTAACCCTAACCCTAACCCTAACCCTAACCCTAACCCTAACCCTAACCCTAACCCTAACCCTAACCCTAACCCTAACCCTAACCCTAACCCTAACCCTAACCCTAACCCTAACCCTAACCCTAACCCTAACCCTAACCCTAACCCTAACCCTAACCCTAACCCTAACCCTAACCCTAACCCTAACCCTAACCCTAACCCTAACCCTAACCCTAACCCTAACCCTAACCCTAACCCTAACCCTAACCCTAACCCTAACCCTAACCCTAACCCTAACCCTAACCCTAACCCTAACCCTAACCCTAACCCTAACCCTAACCCTAACCCTAACCCTAACCCTAACCCTAACCCTAACCCTAACCCTAACCCTAACCCTAACCCTAACCCTAACCCCTAACCCTAACCCTAACCCTAACCCTAACCCTAACCCTAACCCTAACCCTAACCCTAACCCTAACCCTAACCCTAACCCTAACCCTAACCCTAACCCTAACCCTAACCCTAACCCTAACCCTAACCCTAACCCTAACCCTAACCCTAACCCTAACCCTAACCCTAACCCTAACCCTAACCCTAACCCTAACCCTAACCCTAACCCTAACCCTAACCCTAACCCTAACCCTAACCCTAACCCTAACCCTAACCCTAACCCTAACCCTAACCCTAACCCTAACCCTAACCCTAACCCTAACCCTAACCCTAACCCTAACCCTAACCCTAACCCTAACCCTAACCCTAACCCTAACCCTAACCCTAACCCTAACCCTAACCCTAACCCTAACCCTAACCCTAACCCTAACCCTAACCCTAACCCTAACCCTAACCCTAACCCTAACCCTAACCCTAACCCTAACCCTAACCCTAACCCTAACCCTAACCCTAACCCTAACCCTAACCCTAACCCTAACCCTAACCCTAACCCTAACCCTAACCCTAACCCTAACCCTAACCCTAACCCTAACCCTAACCCTAACCCTAACCCTAACCCTAACCCTAACCCTAACCCTAACCCTAACCCTAACCCTAACCCTAACCCTAACCCTAACCCTAACCCTAACCCTAACCCTAACCCTAACCCTAACCCTAACCCTAACCCTAACCCTAACCCTAACCCTAACCCTAACCCTAACCCTAACCCTAACCCTAACCCTAACCCTAACCCTAACCCTAACCCTAACCCTAACCCTAACCCTAACCCTAACCCTAACCCTAACCCTAACCCTAACCCTAACCCTAACCCTAACCCTAACCCTAACCCTAACCCTAACCCTAACCCTAACCCTAACCCTAACCCTAACCCTAACCCTAACCCTAACCCTAACCCTAACCCTAACCCTAACCCTAACCCTAACCCTAACCCTAACCCTAACCCTAACCCTAACCCTAACCCTAACCCTAACCCTAACCCTAACCCTAACCCTAACCCTAACCCTAACCCTAACCCTAACCCTAACCCTAACCCTAACCCTAACCCTAACCCTAACCCTAACCCTAACCCTAACCCTAACCCTAACCCTAACCCTAACCCTAACCCTAACCCTAACCCTAACCCTAACCCTAACCCTAACCCTAACCCTAACCCTAACCCTAACCCTAACCCTAACCCTAACCCTAACCCTAACCCTAACCCTAACCCTAACCCTAACCCTAACCCTAACCCTAACCCTAACCCTAACCCTAACCCTAACCCTAACCCTAACCCTAACCCTAACCCTAACCCTAACCCTAACCCTAACCCTAACCCTAACCCTAACCCTAACCCTAACCCTAACCCTAACCCTAACCCTAACCCTAACCCTAACCCTAACCCTAACCCTAACCCTAACCCTAACCCTAACCCTAACCCTAACCCTAACCCTAACCCTAACCCTAACCCTAACCCTAACCCTAACCCTAACCCTAACCCTAACCCTAACCCTAACCCTAACCCTAACCCTAACCCTAACCCTAACCCTAACCCTAACCCTAACCCTAACCCTAACCCTAACCCTAACCCT
This sequence comes from Pelodytes ibericus, assembly GCA_036172795.1. Lineage (NCBI taxonomy): Eukaryota > Metazoa > Chordata > Amphibia > Anura > Pelodytidae > Pelodytes > Pelodytes ibericus. The sequence continues at coordinate 6,099 of CM069857.1, forward strand.
AACCCTAACCCTAACCCTAACCCTAACCCTAACCCTAACCCTAACCCTAACCCTAACCCTAACCCTAACCCTAACCCTAACCCTAACCCTAACCCTAACCCTAACCCTAACCCTAACCCTAACCCTAACCCTAACCCTAACCCTAACCCTAACCCTAACCCTAACCCTAACCCTAACCCTAACCCTAACCCTAACCCTAACCCTAACCCTAACCCTAACCCTAACCCTAACCCTAACCCTAACCCTAACCCTAACCCTAACCCTAACCCTAACCCTAACCCTAACCCTAACCCTAACCCTAACCCTAACCCTAACCCTAACCCTAACCCTAACCCTAACCCTAACCCTAACCCTAACCCTAACCCTAACCCTAACCCTAACCCTAACCCTAACCCTAACCCTAACCCTAACCCTAACCCTAACCCTAACCCTAACCCTAACCCTAACCCTAACCCTAACCCTAACCCTAACCCTAACCCTAACCCTAACCCTAACCCTAACCCTAACCCTAACCCTAACCCTAACCCTAACCCTAACCCTAACCCTAACCCTAACCCTAACCCTAACCCTAACCCTAACCCTAACCCTAACCCTAACCCTAACCCTAACCCTAACCCTAACCCTAACCCTAACCCTAACCCTAACCCTAACCCTAACCCTAACCCTAACCCTAACCCTAACCCTAACCCTAACCCTAACCCTAACCCTAACCCTACCCTAACCCTAACCCTAACCCTAACCCTAACCCTAACCCTAACCCTAACCCTAACCCTAACCCTAACCCTAACCCTAACCCTAACCCTAACCCTAACCCTAACCCTAACCCTAACCCTAACCCTAACCCTAACCCTAACCCTAACCCTAACCCTAACCCTAACCCTAACCCTAACCCTAACCCTAACCCTAACCCTAACCCTAACCCTAACCCTAACCCTAACCCTAACCCTAACCCTAACCCTAACCCTAACCCTAACCCTAACCCTAACCCTAACCCTAACCCTAACCCTAACCCTAACCCTAACCCTAACCCTAACCCTAACCCTAACCCTAACCCTAACCCTAACCCTAACCCTAACCCTAACCCTAACCCTAACCCTAACCCTAACCCTAACCCTAACCCTAACCCTAACCCTAACCCTAACCCTAACCCTAACCCTAACCCTAACCCTAACCCTAACCCTAACCCTAACCCTAACCCTAACCCTAACCCTAACCCTAACCCTAACCCTAACCCTAACCCTAACCCTAACCCTAACCCTAACCCTAACCCTAACCCTAACCCTAACCCTAACCCTAACCCTAACCCTAACCCTAACCCTAACCCTAACCCTAACCCTAACCCTAACCCTAACCCTAACCCTAACCCTAACCCTAACCCTAACCCTAACCCTAACCCTAACCCTAACCCTAACCCTAACCCTAACCCTAACCCTAACCCTAACCCTAACCCTAACCCTAACCCTAACCCTAACCCTAACCCTAACCCTAACCCTAACCCTAACCCTAACCCTAACCCTAACCCTAACCCTAACCCTAACCCTAACCCTAACCCTAACCCTAACCCTAACCCTAACCCTAACCCTAACCCTAACCCTAACCCTAACCCTAACCCTAACCCTAACCCTAACCCTAACCCTAACCCTAACCCTAACCCTAACCCTAACCCTAACCCTAACCCTAACCCTAACCCTAACCCTAACCCTAACCCTAACCCTAACCCTAACCCTAACCCTAACCCTAACCCTAACCCTAACCCTAACCCTAACCCTAACCCTAACCCTAACCCTAACCCTAACCCTAACCCTAACCCTAACCCTAACCCTAACCCTAACCCTAACCCTAACCCTAACCCTAACCCTAACCCTAACCCTAACCCTAACCCTAACCCTAACCCTAACCCTAACCCTAACCCTAACCCTAACCCTAACCCTAACCCTAACCCTAACCCTAACCCTAACCCTAACCCTAACCCTAACCCTAACCCTAACCCTAACCCTAACCCTAACCCTAACCCTAACCCTAACCCTAACCCTAACCCTAACCCTAACCCTAACCCTAACCCTAACCCTAACCCTAACCCTAACCCTAACCCTAACCCTAACCCTAACCCTAACCCTAACCCTAACCCTAACCCTAACCCTAACCCTAACCCTAACCCTAACCCTAACCCTAACCCTAACCCTAACCCTAACCCTAACCCTAACCCTAACCCTAACCCTAACCCTAACCCTAACCCTAACCCTAACCCTAACCCTAACCCTAACCCTAACCCTAACCCTAACCCTAACCCTAACCCTAACCCTAACCCTAACCCTAACCCTAACCCTAACCCTAACCCTAACCCTAACCCTAACCCTAACCCTAACCCTAACCCTAACCCTAACCCTAACCCTAACCCTAACCCTAACCCTAACCCTAACCCTAACCCTAACCCTAACCCTAACCCTAACCCTAACCCTAACCCTAACCCTAACCCTAACCCTAACCCTAACCCTAACCCTAACCCTAACCCTAACCCTAACCCTAACCCTAACCCTAACCCTAACCCTAACCCTAACCCTAACCCTAACCCTAACCCTAACCCTAACCCTAACCCTAACCCTAACCCTAACCCTAACCCTAACCCTAACCCTAACCCTAACCCTAACCCTAACCCTAACCCTAACCCTAACCCTAACCCTAACCCTAACCCTAACCCTAACCCTAACCCTAACCCTAACCCTAACCCTAACCCTAACCCTAACCCTAACCCTAACCCTAACCCTAACCCTAACCCTAACCCTAACCCTAACCCTAACCCTAACCCTAACCCTAACCCTAACCCTAACCCTAACCCTAACCCTAACCCTAACCCTAACCCTAACCCTAACCCTAACCCTAACCCTAACCCTAACCCTAACCCTAACCCTAACCCTAACCCTAACCCTAACCCTAACCCTAACCCTAACCCTAACCCTAACCCTAACCCTAACCCTAACCCTAACCCTAACCCTAACCCTAACCCTAACCCTAACCCTAACCCTAACCCTAACCCTAACCCTAACCCTAACCCTAACCCTAACCCTAACCCTAACCCTAACCCTAACCCTAACCCTAACCCTAACCCTAACCCTAACCCTAACCCTAACCCTAACCCTAACCCTAACCCTAACCCTAACCCTAACCCTAACCCTAACCCTAACCCTAACCCTAACCCTAACCCTAACCCTAACCCTAACCCTAACCCTAACCCTAACCCTAACCCTAACCCTAACCCTAACCCTAACCCTAACCCTAACCCTAACCCTAACCCTAACCCTAACCCTAACCCTAACCCTAACCCTAACCCTAACCCTAACCCTAACCCTAACCCTAACCCTAACCCTAACCCTAACCCTAACCCTAACCCTAACCCTAACCCTAACCCTAACCCTAACCCTAACCCTAACCCTAACCCTAACCCTAACCCTAACCCTAACCCTAACCCTAACCCTAACCCTAACCCTAACCCTAACCCTAACCCTAACCCTAACCCTAACCCTAACCCTAACCCTAACCCTAACCCTAACCCTAACCCTAACCCTAACCCTAACCCTAACCCTAACCCTAACCCTAACCCTAACCCTAACCCTAACCCTAACCCTAACCCTAACCCTAACCCTAACCCTAACCCTAACCCTAACCCTAACCCTAACCCTAACCCTAACCCTAACCCTAACCCTAACCCTAACCCTAACCCTAACCCTAACCCTAACCCTAACCCTAACCCTAACCCTAACCCTAACCCTAACCCTAACCCTAACCCTAACCCTAACCCTAACCCTAACCCTAACCCTAACCCTAACCCTAACCCTAACCCTAACCCTAACCCTAACCCTAACCCTAACCCTAACCCTAACCCTAACCCTAACCCTAACCCTAACCCTAACCCTAACCCTAACCCTAACCCTAACCCTAACCCTAACCCTAACCCTAACCCTAACCCTAACCCTAACCCTAACCCTAACCCTAACCCTAACCCTAACCCTAACCCTAACCCTAACCCTAACCCTAACCCTAACCCTAACCCTAACCCTAACCCTAACCCTAACCCTAACCCTAACCCTAACCCTAACCCTAACCCTAACCCTAACCCTAACCCTAACCCTAACCCTAACCCTAACCCTAACCCTAACCCTAACCCTAACCCTAACCCTAACCCTAACCCTAACCCTAACCCTAACCCTAACCCTAACCCTAACCCTAACCCTAACCCTAACCCTAACCCTAACCCTAACCCTAACCCTAACCCTAACCCTAACCCTAACCCTAACCCTAACCCTAACCCTAACCCTAACCCTAACCCTAACCCTAACCCTAACCCTAACCCTAACCCTAACCCTAACCCTAACCCTAACCCTAACCCTAACCCTAACCCTAACCCTAACCCTAACCCTAACCCTAACCCTAACCCTAACCCTAACCCTAACCCTAACCCTAACCCTAACCCTAACCCTAACCCTAACCCTAACCCTAACCCTAACCCTAACCCTAACCCTAACCCTAACCCTAACCCTAACCCTAACCCTAACCCTAACCCTAACCCTAACCCTAACCCTAACCCTAACCCTAACCCTAACCCTAACCCTAACCCTAACCCTAACCCTAACCCTAACCCTAACCCTAACCCTAACCCTAACCCTAACCCTAACCCTAACCCTAACCCTAACCCTAACCCTAACCCTAACCCTAACCCTAACCCTAACCCTAACCCTAACCCTAACCCTAACCCTAACCCTAACCCTAACCCTAACCCTAACCCTAACCCTAACCCTAACCCTAACCCTAACCCTAACCCTAACCCTAACCCTAACCCTAACCCTAACCCTAACCCTAACCCTAACCCTAACCCTAACCCTAACCCTAACCCTAACCCTAACCCTAACCCTAACCCTAACCCTAACCCTAACCCTAACCCTAACCCTAACCCTAACCCTAACCCTAACCCTAACCCTAACCCTAACCCTAACCCTAACCCTAACCCTAACCCTAACCCTAACCCTAACCCTAACCCTAACCCTAACCCTAACCCTAACCCTAACCCTAACCCTAACCCTAACCCTAACCCTAACCCTAACCCTAACCCTAACCCTAACCCTAACCCTAACCCTAACCCTAACCCTAACCCTAACCCTAACCCTAACCCTAACCCTAACCCTAACCCTAACCCTAACCCTAACCCTAACCCTAACCCTAACCCTAACCCTAACCCTAACCCTAACCCTAACCCTAACCCTAACCCTAACCCTAACCCTAACCCTAACCCTAACCCTAACCCTAACCCTAACCCTAACCCTAACCCTAACCCTAACCCTAACCCTAACCCTAACCCTAACCCTAACCCTAACCCTAACCCTAACCCTAACCCTAACCCTAACCCTAACCCTAACCCTAACCCTAACCCTAACCCTAACCCTAACCCTAACCCTAACCCTAACCCTAACCCTAACCCTAACCCCTAACCCTAACCCTAACCCTAACCCTAACCCTAACCCTAACCCTAACCCTAACCCTAACCCTAACCCTAACCCTAACCCTAACCCTAACCCTAACCCCTAACCCTAACCCTAACCCTAACCCTAACCCTAACCCTAACCCTAACCCTAACCCTAACCCTAACCCTAACCCTAACCCTAACCCTAACCCTAACCCTAACCCTAACCCTAACCCTAACCCTAACCCTAACCCTAACCCTAACCCTAACCCTAACCCTAACCCTAACCCTAACCCTAACCCTAACCCTAACCCTAACCCTAACCCTAACCCTAACCCTAACCCTAACCCTAACCCTAACCCTAACCCTAACCCTAACCCTAACCCTAACCCTAACCCTAACCCTAACCCTAACCCTAACCCTAACCCTAACCCTAACCCTAACCCTAACCCTAACCCTAACCCTAACCCTAACCCTAACCCTAACCCTAACCCTAACCCTAACCCTAACCCTAACCCTAACCCTAACCCTAACCCTAACCCTAACCCCTAACCCTAACCCTAACCCTAACCCTAACCCTAACCCTAACCCTAACCCTAACCCTAACCCTAACCCTAACCCTAACCCTAACCCCTAACCCTAACCCTAACCCTAACCCTAACCCTAACCCTAACCCTAACCCTAACCCTAACCCCTAACCCTAACCCTAACCCTAACCCTAACCCTAACCCTAACCCTAACCCTAACCCTAACCCTAACCCCCTAACCCTAACCCTAACCCTAACCCTAACCCTAACCCTAACCCTAACCCTAACCCCCTAACCCTAACCCCTAACCCTAACCCTAACCCTAACCCTAACCCTAACCCTAACCCTAACCCTAACCCTAACCCTAACCCTAACCCTAACCCTAACCCTAACCCACTAACCCTAACCCTAACCCTAACCCTAACCCTAACCCTAACCCTAACCCTAACCCTAACCCTAACCCTAACCCTAACCCTAACCCCTAACCCCTAACCCTAACCCTAACCCTAACCCTAACCCTAACCCTAACCCTAACCCTAACCCTAACCCTAACCCTAACCCTAACCCCCTAACCCTAACCCTAACCCTAACCCCCTAACCCTAACCCTAACCCTAACCCTAACCCTAACCCTAACCCTAACCCTAACCCTAACCCTAACCCTAACCCTAACCCTAATGACTAACCCTAACCCTAACCCTAACCCTAACCCTAATGCCTAACCCTAACCCTAACCCTAACCCTAACCCCTAACCCTAACCCTGACTAACCCTAACCCTAACCCTAGCCCTAACCCTAACCCTAACCCTAACCCTGACTAACCCTAACCCTAACCCTAACCCTAACCCTAACCCTGACTAACCCTAACCCTAACCCTAACCCTAACCCTAACCCTAACCCTTAACCCTAACCCTAACCCTTACCCTAACCCTAACCCTAACCCTAACCCTAACCCTAACCCTAACCCCTAACCCTAACCCTAACCCTAACCCTTATGACTAACCCTAACCCTAACCCTAACCCTAACCCTAACCCTTACCCTAACCCTAACCCCTAACCCTAACCCCTAACCCCTAACCCCTAACCCTAACCCTAACCAACCCTAACCCTAACCCTAACCCCTAACCCTAACCCCAACCCCAACCCTAACCCTAACACTAACATTAACCCTAACCCTAACCCTAACCCCTAACCCTAACCCTAACCCTAACCCTAACCCTTAACCCTAACCCTAACCTACAATCTCTAGGGAATGGGGGACAGGTGATACACAAGGTATAGAGAGGGTCCTGCTCACAGAGCATACAATCTAGAGGGAATGGGGGACAGGTGATAAACAAGGTATAGAGAGGATCCTGTTCACAAGCTTACAATCTATAGGGAATGGGGGACAGGTGATACACAAGGTATAGAGAGGATCCTGCTCACAGAGTTTACAATCTAGAGGGAAATTGGGTACAGGATATACACAAGGTATAGAGAGGATCCTGCTCACAGAGCTTACAATCTAGAGGAAATGGGGGACAGGTGATACACAAGGTATAGATAGGATCCTGCTCACAATCTAGAGGGAATGGGGGACAGGTGATACACAAGGTATAGAGAGGATCCTGCACACAAGCTTACAATCTACAAGGAATGGGGGACAAGTGATACACAAGGTATAGAGAGGATCCTGCTCACAGAGTTTACAATCTCTAGGGAATGGGGGACAGGTGATACACAAGGTATAGAGAGGATCCTGCTCACAAACTTACAATCTAGAGGGAATGGGAGACAGGTGATACACAAGGTATAGAGAGGATCCTGCTCACAGAGCTTAAAATCTAGAGGGAATGGGGGACAGGTGATACACAAGGTATAGAGAGGGTCCTGCTCACAGAGCATACAATCTAAAGGGAATGGGGACAGGTGATACACAAGGTACAGAGACTATCCTGCTCACAAGCTTACAATCTAGAGGGATTGGGGGACAGGTGATACACAAGGTATAGAGAGGATCCTGCTCACAATCTCTAGGGAATGGGGGACAGGTGATACACAAGGTATAGAGAGGATCCTGCTCACAGAGCTTACAATCTAGAGGGAATGGGGGACAGGCGATACACAAGGTATAGAGAAGATCCTGCTCACAGTGCTTACAATCTAGAGGGAATGGGGGACAGGTGATACACAAGGTATAGAGAGGATCCTGCTCACAAGCTAACAATCTAGAGGGAATGGGGGACAGGTGATACACAAGGTATAGAGAGGATCCTGCTCACAAGCTAACAATCTAGAGGGAATGGGGGACAGGTGATACACAAGGTATAGAGAGGATCATGCTCACAGAGCTTACAATCTAGAGGGAATGGGGGACAGGCGATACACAAGGTATAGAGAGGGTCCTGCTCACAGTGCTTACAATCTAGAGGGAATGGGGGACAGGTGATACACAAGGTATAGAGAGGGTCCTGCTCACAGAGCATACAATCTCTAGGGAATGGGGGACAGGTGATACACAAGGTATAGAGAGGATCCTGCTCACAATCTAGAGGGAATGGGGGACAGGTGATACACAAGGTATAGAGAGGATCCTGCTCACAGAGCTTACAATCTCTAGGGAATGGGGGACAGGTGATACACAAGGTATAGAGAGGATCCTGCTCCCAGAGCTTACAATCTAGAGGGAATGCGGGACAGGTGATACACAAGGTATAGAGAGGATCCTGCTCACAGTGCTTACAATCGATAGGGAATGGGGGACAGGTGATACACAAGGTATAGAGAGGATCCTGCTCACAGAGCTTACAATCTAGAGGGAATGGGGGACAGGCGATACACAAGGTACTGAGAGGATCCTGCTCACAGAGCATACAATCTAGAGGGAATGGGGGACAGGTGATACACAAGGTATAGAGAGGATCCTGCTCACAGTGCTTACAATCTAAAGGGAATGGGGGACAGGCGATACACAAGGTATAGAGAGGATCCTGCTCACAGAGCTTACAATCTAGAGGGAATGGGGGACAGGTGATACACAAGGTATAGAGAGGGTCCTGCTCACAGAGCATACAATCTAGAGGGAATGGGGACAGGGGATAAACAAGGTACAGAGACTATCCTGCTCACAAGCTTACAATCTAGAGGGAATGGGGGACAGGTGATACACAAGGTATAGAGAGGATCCTGCTCACAATCTACAGGGAATGGGGGACAGGTGATACACAAGGTATAGAGAGGATCCTGCTCACAGAGCTTACAATCTCTAGGGAATGGGGGACAGGTGATACACAAGGTATAGAGAGGATCCTGCTCCCAGAGCTTACAATCTAGAGGGAATGGGGGACAGGTGATACACAAGGTATAGAGAGGATCCTGCTCACAGTGCTTACAATCGAGAGGGAATGGGGGACAGGTGATACACAAGGTATAGAGAGGATCCTGCTCACAGAGCTTACAATCTAGAGGGAATGGGGGACAGGTGATACACAAGGTATAGAGAGGATCCTGCTCACAAGCTAACAATCTAGAGGGAATGGGGGACAGGTGATACACAAGGTATAGAGAGGATCCTGCTCACAGAGCTTACAATCTAGAGGGAATGGGGGACAGGCGATACACAAGGTATAGAGAGGATCCTGCTCACAGTGCTTACAGTCTAGAGGGAATGGGGGACAGGCGATACACAAGGTACAGAGAGGATCCTGCTCACAGAGCTTACAATCTAGAGGGAATCGAGGACAGGTGATACACAAGGTATAGAGAGGATCCTGCTCACAGAGCATACAATCTAGAGGGAATGGGGGACAGGAGATACACAAGGTATAGAGAGGATCCTGCTCACAGAGCTTACAATCTAGAGGGAATGGGGGACAGGTGATACACAAGGTATAGAGAGGATCCTGCTCACAAGCTAACAATCTAGAGGGAATGGGGGACAGGTGATACACAAGGTATAGAGAGGATCCTGCTCACAGTGCTTACAATCTAGAGGGAATGGGGGACAGGCGATACACAAGGTATAGAGAGGATCCTGCTCACAGAGCTTACAATCTAGAGGGAATGGGGGACAGGTGATACACAAGGTATAGAGAGGATCCTGCTCACAAGCTTACAATCTAGAGGGAATCGGGGACAGGTGATACACAAGGTATAGAGAGGATCCTGCTCACAAGCTAACAATCTAGAGGGAATGGGGGACAGGTGATACACAAGTTATAGAGAGGATCCTACTCACAGAGCTTACAATCTAGAGGGAATGGGAGACAGGTGATACACAAGGTATACAGAGGATCCTGCTCACAAGCTAACAATCTAGAGGGAATGGGGGACAGGTGATACACAAGGTATAGAGAGGATCCTGCTCACACAGCTTACAATCTAGAGGGAATGGGGGGACAGGTGATACACAAGGTATTGAGAGGATCCTGCTCACAAGCTTACAATCTAGAGGGAATGGGGGACAGGCGATACACAAGGTATAGAGAGGATCCTGCTCACAGTGCTTACAATCTAGAGGGAATGGGGGACAGGTGATACACAAGGTATAGAGAGGGTCCTGCTCACAGAGCATACAATCTAGAGGGAATGGGAGACAGGTGATACACAAGGTATACAGAGGATCCTGCTCACAAGCTAACAATCTAGAGGGAATGGGGGACAGGTGATACACAAGGTATAGAGAGGATCCTGCTCACACAGCTTACAATCTAGAGGGAATGGGGGGACAGGTGATACACAAGGTATTGAGAGGATCCTGCTCACAAGCTTACAATCTAGAGGGAATGGGGGACAGGCGATACACAAGGTATAGAGAGGATCCTGCTCACAGTGCTTACAATCTAGAGGGAATGGGGGACAGGTGATACACAAGGTATAGAGAGGGTCCTGCTCACAGAGCATACAATCTAGAGGGAATGGGGGACAGGCGATACACAAGGTATAGAGAGGATCCTGCTCACAGAGCTTACAATCTAGAGGGAATGGGGGACAGGTGATACACAAGGTATAGAGAGGATCCTGCTCACAAGCTTACAATCTAGAGGGAATCGGGGACAGGTGATACACAAGGTATAGAGAGGATCCTGCTCACAAGCTAACAATCTAGAGGGAATGGGGGACAGGTGATACACAAGTTATAGAGAGGATCCTACTCACAGAGCTTACAATCTAGAGGGAATGGGAGACAGGTGATACACAAGGTATACAGAGGATCCTGCTCACAAGCTAACAATCTAGAGGGAATGGGGGACAGGTGATACACAAGGTATAGAGAGGATCCTGCTCACACAGCTTACAATCTAGAGGGAATGGGGGGACAGGTGATACACAAGGTATTGAGAGGATCCTGCTCACAAGCTTACAATCTAGAGGGAATGGGGGACAGGCGATACACAAGGTATAGAGAGGATCCTGCTCACAGTGCTTACAATCTAGAGGGAATGGGGGACAGGCGATACACAAGGTATAGAGAGGATCCTGCTCACAGAGCTTACAATCTAGAGGGAATGGGGGACAGGTGATACACAAGGTATAGAGAGGATCCTGCTCACAAGCTTACAATCTAGAGGGAATCGGGGACAGGTGATACACAAGGTATAGAGAGGATCCTGCTCACAAGCTAACAATCTAGAGGGAATGGGGGACAGGTGATACACAAGTTATAGAGAGGATCCTACTCACAGAGCTTACAATCTAGAGGGAATGGGAGACAGGTGATACACAAGGTATACAGAGGATCCTGCTCACAAGCTAACAATCTAGAGGGAATGGGGGACAGGTGATACACAAGGTATAGAGAGGATCCTGCTCACACAGCTTACAATCTAGAGGGAATGGGGGGACAGGTGATACACAAGGTATTGAGAGGATCCTGCTCACAAGCTTACAATCTAGAGGGAATGGGGGACAGGCGATACACAAGGTATAGAGAGGATCCTGCTCACAGTGCTTACAATCTAGAGGGAATGGGGGACAGGTGATACACAAGGTATAGAGAGGGTCCTGCTCACAGAGCATACAATCTAGAGGGAATGGGGGACAGGCGATACACAAGGTATAGAGAGGATCCTGCTCACAGAGCTTACAATCTAGAGGGAATGGGGGACAGGTGATACACAAGGTATAGAGAGGATCCTGCTCACAAGCTTACAATCTAGAGGGAATCGGGGACAGGTGATACACAAGGTATAGAGAGGATCCTGCTCACAAGCTAACAATCTAGAGGGAATGGGGGACAGGTGATACACAAGTTATAGAGAGGATCCTACTCACAGAGCTTACAATCTAGAGGGAATGGGAGACAGGTGATACACAAGGTATACAGAGGATCCTGCTCACAAGCTAACAATCTAGAGGGAATGGGGGACAGGTGATACACAAGGTATAGAGAGGATCCTGCTCACACAGCTTACAATCTAGAGGGAATGGGGGGACAGGTGATACACAAGGTATTGAGAGGATCCTGCTCACAAGCTTACAATCTAGAGGGAATGGGGGACAGGCGATACACAAGGTATAGAGAGGATCCTGCTCACAGTGCTTACAATCTAGAGGGAATGGGGGACAGGTGATACACAAGGTATAGAGAGGGTCCTGCTCACAGAGCATACAATCTAGAGGGAATGGGGGACAGGTGATACACAAGGTATAGAGAGGATCCTGCTCACAGAGCTTACAATCTAGAGGGAATGGGGGACAGGTGATACACAAGGTATAGAGAGGATCCTGCTCACAGAGCTTACAACGGAGTTACAATTTTTTTTTAGAAAATGTTTCATATTAGACTACGCATGCTTAAATGTAATATTCCTTTGCCAATTTCCTGCTACTCCCACTTTCATAAATGAAGACAGGAGAAGTAGGTGGTGACAGAAAATTCACTGTGGGGAACAGAGCCAACTCAATAGGTCTGATCAGTGGCTGTTATATACGAACTCCCTTTGTGCAGTTCATTATTGTCTGCGTTTAACCCTGATGGATTGAAAAAAGCAATAACACAGAACAGAAATATATACAACATGAGACAGGCTGATTAAGGAGTGTCACACTGTGTGTGTGATTCAGCCTCTCCCCTCCTTCACTTCCTCTAAAGAACTGACACTTCCCTCCCAGCTGTGAATGTGAGGCAGAGGAGAAAGGAGAGGTATGTACACACAGCTCTGCAACAACTTAATGCCACACACAACTACACAATGACCCAACACACACTGCAGCTCAGTGCAACACACATATACAGCATGAACAAACAGCTACACAATGCAATACAGCAACACAATGCTACACACAGCTACAAAACAACACAACTAAACAATGCTACAGAACACAGCTACACAATGAAACAACTGCTAAAATATGCAACACACTGCTGCACAATGCAACACACCAAATTGCAATGCTACCAAACAACACAACTAAACAATGCTACACAGTGCAACACACTGATATTCAATACAACAAACTACTACACAATGCAAAAAACAGCATTGACACACAGCTACACAATACAACATACACTACTACATAATGCAACACACTATCCTACAAAATACAGCAAAAAGCTAAACAATGCATCACACTCCGACACAATGTAACACACACTACTACAGAATGCAGCAAAGCACTGCTTGATGCAAAACACTACTATAACATGGACACACAGCTACACAATGCAGCACAATGCAACAAACTACTTCAGCATAGACACAAAAGCTACACAATACAACACACAGCTAAACGGTGGAAGACACTACTATACGATGCAAAACACAGCTACACAATGCACAAAACTGCCACAATGCAACACACTGTTAAAAAATGCAACACACAGCTACACAATACAACAAACTGCCACAATGCAACAAACTGTTATAAAATGCAACACACAGCTACACAATACAACAAACTGCCACAATGCAACATACTGTTATAAAATGCAACACACAGCTACACAATACAACAAACTGCTACATTGCAAGAACAGCTGTACAATGCAACAAACTCTTACACAACGTAAAACAGTTATACAATGTAACAAACTGGTACACAGAAATACCTCCCAACTTCTGCAAATCAGGTTGCTGGGGGTGGAGCTTGGGAGGATGAGTGTCAGTGCTGCCACACATGCGCAGTCAATCTAACAGCACTACTGCATATGCATATTATGCATTATCCGGTCCTGAATCCCACTGTTCCACCGCACTCCACCTCTGGCCCAAAAAGTGAACAGTGGAACAGTGAAAAAGTGGCCCTAACCCTAATGCAACAAATTGCTGTATAATGCAACACAATGGGGGATATATATAAAAATACTGCACTGCGATTGCGCTTTTTATAAGTCCCGACACTTTGCAGTGTGTTTAGCGGAGGTAACCCCACACAAACCAGGGTTTTCAGTGCCTGATTTTTTATACTTAGGCTGTGTGGCACAACTAGCACTGTAGATAATGCAGAGTCCCATGAGTCTGCTATATACATTGGTGCACACGCCAATTGCGTCAGTATTTGGTGTAATCTGCAAGTACACAAGGTGACAAAATGCTGTGAAGTGTCAAACGAACTAAAAAATCAGACATTACTAGCTGAGCTGTAAAGACTGTCTAATTGGAAAAAGTTTTTAGCTCGATTATTAATGTCTGATTTTTCAGTTCACTTGTCAGTTTGCCACTGTTAATTAATTCTCTGGAGACCAGCACAGGATTCATTGGGAAATATGTATAACTAAACTGGTAAAATTAAATGATAATCTCAACTCACGTTTTCCTGAATAGCCCTATTTTGTGTCTATAGAGGGACCAGAGATCTGGAGTGTTTTGTCTCAAAGGGGATGATGGTTTATGGTTAAGGAAGTGACAGGATTACCCTGATGTCATGGAGGAAACTTGTGAAACATCAGTTTTAACCACTGAAATGTAATGTTGGGGAACATGTGTAATGTCCTCAGATGCAGTCACGAGTGCCGCCATCATAGTGATTCTGGGCCCCTTAAATAAACAGCTTGCTGGCAGAGGTGCCTCACCAGACCTCTGCACAGCGATCAGGTAGCGGGGTGTCTGTACGCTGGGTAGATGCACAGGCTTGCTACCATGCTGGCTTTTGTATCTGCCGGTGCTCAGACGCAGGTAGAGCAAGAGACACCATAGTAGTATGTCTGTGTGTCTGGCCACTAGACACCTGGGAGCATTAGGGTTAATGGCTGGGTAAGTCCTGAGGATGCGTGGGTGATGGGGAATGTCCTGGGTGCTGAGGTAAGTCCTGGGTGTGCAATGTGTGTGATGGTGCATGTCATGAGGAGCTGGGATAAGTCCTGTGTGTTCAATATGGGTGATGGGGCATGTCATGGGGTTCTAGGGAAAGTTCTAGGTGTGCAATGTAGGTGATGGGGTATGTCCTTGGGTGCTAGAGTAAGTCGTGGGTGTGCAATGTGGGTGCTTGAGGATATGCTGGTGTGCAATATGGCAATGGGATCCCTTGGTGTGCAAAATGGCGATGGGACATGTGCTTTGGTAAGCCCTGGGTTTGCAGCTCAGCATCCAATTACTGTGCTTTAAGATTGACCACACCTACTGCCCAATACTCCACCCACTTCACATAATTAGCATAATGTGACTCCACCCACTTGTCACAGTGTAGATTATATCACCAAGGTTCCCCACAACATTACCATGCATCCTTGGTATACATTAGATACAGTCACAGCACAACATCTACATCAGGTAGTATCACTTTTACATGAAATATAGTAAGACCTGGTGCAGATGTGCTTCAGTCAGAGAGCTGTGTGTACACCATAAAACATACATTAGTATGAACCTACCACTTCTGCTGGAAGGTCATTCCATATATCCACTACCATATCATTAATGTAATAGTTTCATTAGTCCCTGGCCCTATCTTATATCTAGGATAGCCTTATACCTATCCCATGCATGCTTAAACTCCTTCACTGTATTAACCTCTAACACTTCTACTGGAAGACTATTCCATGCATCCACTACCCTGTCAGTAATATAATACTTTCATTAGTCCCTGACCTTATCTTATATCTAGAATAGCCTTATACCTATCCCAAGCATGCTTAAACTCCTTCACTGTATTAACCTCTACCACTTCTACTGGAAGACTATTCCATGCATCCACTACCCTCTCAGTAAAGTAATACTTTCATTAGTCCCTGGCCTTCTCTTATATCTAGGATAGCCTTATACCTATCCCATGCATGCTTAAACTCCTTCACTGTATTAACCTCTACCACTTCTACTGGAAGACTATTCCATGCATCCACTACCCTCTCAGTAAAGTAATACTTTTATTAGTCCCTGGTCTTATCTTATATCTAGGATAGCCTTATACCTATCCCACACATGCTTAAACTCGTTCACTTTATTAACCTCTACCACTTCTGCTGGAAGACTATTCCATGCATCCACTACCCTCTCAGTAAAGTAATACTTCCATTAGTCCCTGACCTTATCTTATATCTAGGATAGCCTTATACCTATCCCATGCATACTTAAACTTCTTCACTGTATTAACCTCTACCAGTTTGCAACTATGCAGTGTGGGTGATGGGAAATGTCCTGGGTCAAGGCATGGGAGTTCAGGAAGAGCTGGGATATGTCCTGGGTGTGCAATATGGGTGATGGGGCATGTACTTGGTTGCTAGGGTAAGTCCTGGGTGGGCAATGTGGGTGCTTGGGCATGTGCTGGGTTAAGTTCTTGGTGTGCAATATGGTGATGGGACATGTGATTTGGTAAGTCCTGGGTGTGCATTGTGGGTATTGGGGTAAGTCCTGGATGTGCAATGTGGGTGATGGGGCATGTCCTGGGGTGACATTCCAATCTTATGAATATCTTGCCTGAGGAGGTCTTGACAACTTTTGGAGTCCAGGACACTAGTTAAAATAGTTAAAAAACCAAAAAGTTATAAAAAAACAAACTAGAGTGAGGAAGATAGACAGATCTACTAGATAATGCAGAAAGAGGCAAAGCAAGTTATAAGAGCTTCCAAGAGGGCTGATGGTAAGGTATGTCTTTTAGCAGATGATAAAAAGATTTGCAACAAGGTTGATGTTCCTGGAGGTAAAGGTAAATCCTGGAAGGATAAGCAAACTGGTTAATGATTTACGTAAATTAGAAAAATGGTCAGAACTGTGGCAACTAATGCTAGTTGTTGAAATTGTAAGATAAAGAATTAGGGTTAAAGTTGTGTATAAAAAGGGCAGAGTTCAAAATATTTGATACAGTCCTAAGCTCTAGATCTGTGGAAAGTGATTTAAGGGTAATTATTTCAGAGTAATTAAAGGTAGGTAGGCAATGTAATAGAGCAGAAAAAAATGCTAGCAGAATGCTTGGTTGTATAGGGTAAGGTATAAACTATAGCAATAGGAAAGTGCTCATGTACAGAGCGCAGGTGAGACCTCACTTGGAGTATTGTACAGAGCGCTGGTGAGACCTCACTTGGAGTATTGTACAGAGAGCACTGGTGAGACCTCACTTGGAGTATTGTACAGAGCGCTTGTGAGACCTCACTTTGAGTATTGTACAGACTGCTGGTGAGACCTCACTTGGAGTATTGTACAGAGCGCTGGTGAGACCTCACTTGGAGTATTGTACAGACTGATAGTGAGACCTCACTTGGAGTATTGTACAGACTGCTGGTGAGACCTCACTTGGAGTATTGTACAGACTGCTGGTGAGACCTCACTTGGAGTATTGTACAGAGCGCTGGTGAGACCTCACTTGGAGTATTGTACAGAGCACTAGTGAGACCTCACTTGGAGTATTGTACAGAGCGCTGGTGAGACCTCACTTGGAGTATTGTACAGAGCGCTGGTGAGACCTCACTTGGAGTAGTGTACAAAGTGCTGGTGGGACCTCACTTGGTGTATTGTGCAGAGCACTGGTGAGACCTCACTTGGAGCATTGTACACAGTACTAGAGACCGTATCTCCAGAAGGATATTGATACATTGGAGAGAGTTGAGAGAAGGGCTACTAAACTGGTTCATGGGTTGAAGGATAAAACTTACCAGGAAAGGTTAAAGCATCTTAACATGTATAGCATAGAGGAAAGACGAGATGGGGGAATATGATAGAAATATATGTTTCTATGTTTTTGTGTCTGTCCCCATACATTTTGCCAGCACAATCTCTATATGAAGCACACATGTAATTTTGGCAACTAGTGTTGTGTATGACATATCTCAAATATATCTGCTATCATTAAAGCAAACACTTTGATTTATATACATGCATTTATGTTCAACGGGGCTTTATGTGAGTTTATTTAATGAGTCATTTTGAAATTGCTGTGTTTACATTCTCTCCGAGTGATGGGTGAGGTTAATTTGATGGGTGTGGAACCTTTTTGTTTAATTAGAAGCTTCTATTACATTGGTCATCCTAATTCCTTTATTAATGTATCCAGAGAGAATAACAACAATCTGGAAACACTCCCCTCAGTCTGAGGCTGCTCAGGGTGAGTAACTTTACTCTCAGCTAAGAGAGCTCCTTCAAGCTGCACTTTTCAAGGTGTCTTCTGAGGAGCTGGGATACAGCAGAAGATGCTGCTGGTAGATTGCTTTATTGGAGATTAAGGGACAACAGTGTGTGCTGGAGAAAGACTGATCTCCTCCCCAGGAGCAGAGATCCCCATTTATAAGACACATCTTCAGCCTTGGTTAGAAGGAGCAGCAATATATAAAAGTGCATATATATTATTATCTAATACAGACAATATACTAGTAGTACATATACAGTAGATATGTGTGTATGTGCACATCGGTGTCCACAGGATTGTTTCCTGATATCCTTCCACTTCTCCTCTACAACCCAAATACCTTACCTCCTCCCCATTGGCTATGCTGGTTTAGGGCAGAGGTTCCCTAATGAGAGGCAAATGTTAGTTATCCATTAATAGGAAAGAAATATGATGGTGGTAGTAACAGTTAACAGTCTCTAAACCTGGTGACTTTCACCCCACCCACTGTATATCTAAACTGATAATGTAAAATGTTCATCTAAACTCAACCCCAACTTTTTCATGAATAGCCTGTGATGGAACCTCCTGGTACCCCAGCTGGGTATCTCCGTCAGTCTTTCCTTTCTAGGGACCCCTCAATCAACAATTGTCCCTGACTCCCCTGTGACATCCCCTCTCACAATTATTCATTGGACTTAAACAAATATACAAAACAGAATCTGGCTAAATAACCACATTAAATATCCAGTTATAGCACATAAGCCAGGGCCAGTCAGGATGACAGAGGGCACAAGGGTAAAGAGCACAGTGAACAACCAGGGGTAACTACAGCATATATATTGTAAAGTCAATCCAAAGTTCAAACTTACCCACACTACCCACCTCCCCAAAAACAGAACCTCTTTTTCAATTTCAGGGCCCATAATCTATAGGGATGAGGCGGGCCATTAGTTCTCTCCAATTACCCCAGTGATTGAGGGTTCCATCCCATAGCCCCCAATGACCCAGCAGTGCCAGACTGGGAACAAAAACCAGCTCTGGAAAAAAAATTGGATACCGGCCCCAAAGCATAACATTATTTTTTGTTCATAAAAAAAGGGAAAACCATGCATTTTTAAGACTGTATTATTTATAGAGAAGACTGATATATACCACTCAGTATGTACACAAGGGTATATCAAACACAATGCCCTAATAAATAACCCATGCACATGGCAGTACATAGGCCCTATTATGTACACAGTTATATCATGAATTGCCCTGTGCAGAGGTAAATATCAGAGCAGTGTGTGAGATATGTCCTTGTGTACATACTGGGTGGCTACACTGATGAACCTCAGCACCCAGATTTCACTCAATGGGCTTGCCCCAGCACCCAGAACTTACACCAGCACTCAGATTGTCCTCACAGGACTTACCCCAGCACCCAGATTGTCCTTACAAAACTTGCCCCAGCACACATATTGCACTCACAAGACTTACCCCAGCACCCAGAACTTACCCCAGGGTGGTTGGGAGTTTGGGGAGAAGGGGAAGGGTGATAAAATATAATGGGGAAAAAATACATCGATGACAGGGCTGGGGGAAGAAAAATATATATACAGGGGGTAAGAGATGACAGGGCTGGGGGAAGAAAAATATTTATACAGGGGGAAGAGATGACAGGGGTGGGGGAAGAAAAATATATATACAGGGGGTAAGAGATGACAGGGGTGGGGGGAGAAAAATATATATGCAGGGGGTAAGAGAAGACAGGGGTGGGGGGAGAAAAATATATATACAGGGGGTAAGAGATGACGGGTGGGGGGAGAAAAAAATATATACAGGGGGTAAGAGATGACAGGGGTGGGAAGAGAAAATATATATACAGGGGGTAAGAGATGACAGGGGTGGGGGGAGAAAAATATATATACAGGGGGTAAGAGATGACAGGGGTGGGGGGAGACAAATATATATACAGGGGGTAAGAGATGACAGGGGTGGGAGGAGAAAAATATATATACAGGGGTTAAGAGATGACAGGGGTGGGGGGAGAAAAATATATATACAGGGGGTAAGAGATGAAAGGGGGGGGGGAGAAAAATATATATACAGGGGTTAAGAGATGAAGGGGGGGGAAGAAAAATATATATACAGGGGGTAAGAGATGACAGGGCTGGGGGAAGAAAAATATATATACAGGGTGTAAGAGATGAAAGGGGGGGTAGAAAAATATATATACAGGGGGTAAGAGATGACAGGGCTGGGGGAAGAAAAATATATATACAGGGTGTAAGAGATGAAAGGGGGGGTAGAAAAATATATATACAGGGGGTAAGAGATGACAGGGCTGGGGGAAGAAAAATATATATACAGGGTGTAAGAGATGAAAGAGGGGGGAGAAAAATATATATAAAGGGGGTAAGAGATGACAGGGCTGAGGGAAATAATATATATACAGGGGGTAAGAGATGAAAGGGGGGGGGGAGAAAAATATATATACAGGGGGTAAGAGATTACAGGGCTGGGAGAAGAAAAATATATATACAGGGGGTAAGAGATGAAAGGGGGGGGAGAAAAATATATATACAGGGGGTAAGAGATGACAGGGCTGGGGGAAGAAAAATATATATACAGGGTGTAAGAGATGAAAGAGGGGGGAGAAAAATATATATACAGGGGGTGAGAGATGGAAAGGGGGAATAAAAATATATATACAGGGGGTAAGAGATGAAAGGGGGGAGAGAAAAATATATATACAAGGGGTAAGAGATGACAGGGGTGGGGGGAGAACAATATATATACAGGGGGTAAGAGATGACAGGGGTGGGGGGAGAAAAATATTTATACAGGGGAAGGAAGAGATGATGGGTGGGAGGGGGAGAAAAATAAACATACAAGGGGTAAGAGATGACAGGGGTGGGGGGAGAAAAATACACACACAGGGGAAGGAAGAGATGACGGGTGGGGGGGCATGAAAATACAAAGAGAAAGAAATGACAGGGGTGGGGGGAGAAAATACATACATGAGTGAATATCAGAGTGTAAACGTGGGACTGAGAGTGAGTGGCAGTGTATGTGTGTGAGTGGCAGTGCATGTACGTGTGTGGCAGTGTAGGTGTAAGAGTGAGCGGCAGAGTGTAATAAATGGGTATATCACAGTGCTTCCCGGCTATAAAAAGAGCAGGGGAATCGCTCTTGACAGTTCTATTGATTTTGTAGCTCTGTTATGACAACTGTGATTGAATGTATGTGTTGGTGTGTGTATGTGACTGTGTATATGTGTGACTGTACATGTGAGACACTGTATTTGTTGCTGAGGGCAGGATCATCCAATGGTGGCAAAATATGCAGGGCACAATATGTCATAACTGGCACCTTTTTCTTTCCTGCATGCACCATTGATTGGGTGTCCATCTGCGTGCTAGGATATTTCAACCTGGGTGCTAGGGTAAGTCCTGTGAGTGAAATATCAGTGCTGGGTAAAATTCTGGATGCTGGGGAAAGTGCCATGAGTTCACGCCACGTCAGTGAAATTTGGATGCTGAGATAAGTCAATATTTACAGCCAGCATGTACGCAAGGTTATATCTCATGCACTGATATACAGTGGCGTAGCGTGGGTTGTCAGCACCCGGGGCAAGGCAAGTAATTTGCGCCCCCTAACCCGTGGATTTTAGCACTCGAGTCTCTTCTACTAGATTAGTTAAAGAAACCCTTACCCCCCAAGCACATGTATTGTTTGTTATGAAAACGTCAGACAGGGAGGAGAGGTCACCAGCACCGAGGGAGCCTGGCGCTGGATTAAGGTAAGTAACTGAAGGGAATTTAACCCCTTCAGCGCCACGGGAGTGGGACCCTGAGGGTGTGGGCACCCTCAGGGTACTAAAGTGTCAGGAAAACCGCTTTGTTTTCCTGACACTATAGTGATCCTTTAAGAGTTTAAGGGGTTATTTTGGCCTGGGGAAGCCAAATGGTTATACACCTATGCTTTAAACCAGGAGTAGACATCCTTTGCCACTCCAGATGTTGTGGACTACACCTCCCATGATGCTTTGCAAGCCTTAATGGAGATGTAGTCAAAAAACAAAGGGAGTGTCAAAGGTTACCTACCCCTGCACTAAACCAAAAATATATAATACAGTTCCTACCCCATAAATATAATATTTAATGCTATGATATTTAATGCTCTCATCCAACCCCCTTCCCTCCACAGTTCCTAATAAATATATTACAAATATAATTCCCTCACCCCTGTAGCCCCACCTATTTACATTTCCTTCTACATACACACATATATATAGATTATTCATTAGGCCACAAATGTAAAAAATATAATCATTGACTCATCTCAAATTCCCAAGTCAGATCTTTCCCATCCTCCCCCTCTTCCCCTAATACACTGCTGACCCCCGTCCCCCTAATACACTGCTGACCCCTCCCTCCCCTAATACACAGTTGACCCCCATCCCCTAATACATTACTGCCCCCCTTCTTCCCTTCCCCAATACATTACTGCCCCCCTTCTTCCCTTCCCCAATACATTACTGCCCCCCTTCTTCCCTTCCCCAATACATTACTGCCTCCCTTCTTCCCTTCCCCAATACATTACTGCCTCCCTTCTTCCCTTCCCCAATACATTACTGCCCCCCTTCTTCCCTTCCCCAATACATTACTGCCCCCCTTCTTCCCTTCCCCAATACATTACTGCCCCCCTTCTTCCCTTCCCCAATACATTACTGCCTCCCTTCTTCCCTTCCCCAATACATTACTGCCTCCCTTCTTCCCTTCCCCAATACATTACTGCCTCCCTTCTTCCCTTCCCCAATACATTACTGCCTCCCTTCTTCCCTTCCCCAATACATTACTGCCTCCCTTCTTCCCTTCCCCAATACATTACTGCATCCCTTCTTCCCTTCCCCAATACATTACTGCCCCCCTTCTTCCCTTCCCCAATACATTACTGCCCCCTGTCCCCAATACATTACTGCCCCCCCGTCCCCAATACATTACTGCCCCCCTCCCCCATACATTACTTCCCTCCCTCCCCCATACATTACTTCCCCCCCTCCCCATACATTACTTCCCTCCCTCCCCCATACATTACTTCCCCCCCTCCCCATACATTACTGACCCTCCCCTCCCCCATACATTAAATGACCCCCCTCTCCTCCCCCATACATTAAATGACCCCCCCCTCCCCCATACATTAAATGACCCCCCCTCCCCTCCCCCATACATTAAATGAACCCCCCTCCCCCATACATTTAATAAACCCCCCTCCCCCATACATTTAATAAACCCCCCTCCCCTCCCCCATACATTAATGAACCCCCCTCCCTCCCCATACATTAATGACCCCCCTCCCCTCCCCCATACATTAATGACCCCCCTCCCCATACATTAATGAACCCCCCTCCCCTCCCCCATACATTAATGACCCCCCCTCCCCTCCCCCATACATTAATGACCTCCCTCCCCCATACATTAATGACCCCCTCCCCTCCCCCATACATTAATGACCCCCCTCCCCCATACATTAATGACCCCCCTCCCCCTCTCAAATACATTAATGACCCCCTCCTCAATACATAATACAATAGGTCCCCCAAGCCCCTTTACTCTTACCTTTACAAATTCCACTTCCAACAGCTCAGGGAAGAAAGGCCGCGATGCAGTTTCAGAAGAGCCTCCGCCGCGCAGCCGCCGGATGTGACGTCACGCCGTCATTTGCCGCTCACATCCGGCGGCTGACAGGAAGTATCGCGCGGTTGTGGCGGTAGTGCGCCCCCCCAGATATTGCGCCCGGTGCGGCCGGCCCCCCCTGCACCCCCCACGCTACGCCCCTGCTGATATATACTCCTTCACAGGGTAATATAGGCTCCAGTATGTACACAAAGTTATATCTCACACACTGCCCTGGTATATACACCATGCACAGGGCAATACATGTAACCTTGTGTACATACTGGGGGCTATGTATTGCCCTGTGCAGGTGTATATATCAGTCTTATCTATAACTAATACACCCTTCAAATGTGCTTAAAAATGCATGTTTTTCCCTTTTCTAAACAATAATCTATTGCCGCAATGCTATGGTAACTGTATCAACATGCATGTAGTATTATTTACTATGCAATTACATTTCTGATCACAAGATGGCCATGCATTTTATTTAGATACAACCACACCTATATTGATAATGATTAGTAGTTAAAATAGTCAATGATAGTAAACCATAATTACCTACAAATTACCAACATATACTCTGCTTAGGTAAGGTAATATTACTAAATCATATAACTACTCAAGGTTGCTATTTCTTAATATGCCCAGTAAATGATAATGTATGTATTCTAGCTTAGACTTTAAAAATTAGAATCTTCGATAATCTCTGGAGATTAGAAATTACATATTTGTGTAAATATCTATACTATAAGAACTTATGGTTCTTGGTAATAACTATAGGATATTCATCTGGCTTCCTACTGCAGAAAGGATGACAGATAAACACCAGGCTAAAACATATAGATCCCAGAAATTGTGGGATTTAAGTTTAATTTGCCCATATACATATGCTAATTACATCCATAAAAATTGAGATTATGCTACAAACAAATTACCACATTTATACATTACCGGCAGAGGTTGGTTTGCAGTTGGGACTCCTTCCATTAAAGAATTGAGTGATGGGAGTTACTCCTGGGACTTAGCTCAATACTAGGTGTATGGAGATGTCTATTGTATAGTGAACATGTGCTATTAAAAGCCTCGTATTCCTGAGTTCTCCCCAGAAGGAGAGAGACTAACCCTAACCCTAACCCTAACCCTAACCCAATTCTAAACCATTCCCATCTCTCACCCCACTAGTGGCAGCTCTGCCCAAATTAGTATCCCCAGGTGCTTTCAGGTATCTCGGGTCTCCCCTCTACACCTCCAGTATCCACATATCAACCAAACCTTATCTCCGATTCACACCCTGTTTCTGTAACTTCTAGCCAATTGAATGGATGGGTGTGTTTAATTTAAATGAAATGATGTCATGATTTATAACTATACCTGGATTGTGAGTATAATGTAAGACAATATATATGTTGAAATATAGAAGTGTTAATATAATTTCAAATTGGAGTAAATATTCTTATCAATATTCTTATCACTCCACAGTAGATTAAAACGCATAATAACATTTATACCATACTAATAAAACGATAAAAACAATATTCTAATTAATATGTAGGATTTATTATACTTTACATATTTATTAGAGAAGGTGTGATATAATTATATATTTTAATGGGCGTTTTGAATCAACTAAGTGTATTTTTTAAAAGCCCTTATTAGATTCTTCAAATCTAAAATCCAAATAATGTCAGTGTGTCTGTGTCTGTCAATTTCTGCCAGTTTTGGTGGGCTAGAAAGTTGAAGAGAATCCCCCCTTCTCCTCTTGTGTGTGTATATAGACACAGCTGTGTCTGCATAAATACAATGAGATGTGGCTTAGAGTCACAAACCTTCCACTAACAATGGCCACCTTATCTGTTCCGGTGATACTATGAACTTATCAGTAAAATATTTGGTTTCAGATAACAGAGTTAGGGATGTGGAAGACTTTCCTTTTAGCCTCAGGGACACAGAATAAGATTTGAACACACAGAATGATGTCCAAACACTGACAAAAACTGGAGGCTGCTGGCATCCATCTTGTTATCCTTGGCTTCTGCTTTATTCATATATACCAGTCTCGAGATTACTGTTCAATACCTATGACACCCCAGCACCCAGTACTTACCCCAGCACTGAGATTGTACTCACAAGACTTGCCCCAGCACCCAGTACTTACCCCAGCGCTGAGATTGCACCACAGGTATTGCCCCGCAGAGGTGGATCCATAGTATTTTTTCGGGAGGGGCAATGCCAATGTCGGTCTGTCTTTTCCTCTCCTCCATGTGTGTAGAATCTCTCTCCTCTCCCCCTCATGTGTG
>CM069857.1:37500-177500 GCA_036172795.1 Pelodytes ibericus
GAGATGGGAGATAGAATAGAGAAAAAAGGACGGATGTCTAATAAGGTGAAGGTGGGAGCAGCAATATCGGAGGTGGATGGATGTGTAATAATGGAAGGAGGTGGAAGACGTAATAATGGGTGGATGGGATGTGTAATAATGAAGGGGGAAGGAGCTGTAATAATGAATGGAGGTAGGAAGAGTAAAAATGGATGGAAGTGTAATTATGGAGCGGAAGGGAAGAGTAATAATGGAGGGAATGGGAGGTGTAATAGTAAATTGATGTGGGAGGTGTAATAATGGGCAAAATTGGGAGGTTTAACAATGGTGGGGTTTAGGGTTTGTATAATGGAGGGATGAGAGGTGTAATAATGGACAGAGATTGGGGGTGTAATAATATATGAAGGTGGGACCAGCAATAATGGATGTGGATGGGAGGTGTAATAATGGATGGAGGTGGAAGGTACAATAATGGGGTGACAGGATGTGTAATAATGGAGGGGGACAGAAATTGTAATAATGGATGGAGGTAGGAGGAGGAATAATAGGCAGTGGTGTAATTTATAGATGGGGAAGGGAGGTGTAATTATGGAGGGAATGGGAGGTTTAATAGTGGACAGAGGTGGGTAGTATAATAATAGAGTGGAATTGAGTTAGAGATGTAATAATAAAGCTGCAATAATGTAGGGGGGCAGGAGATGTAATAATGGAGGGGGACAGGAGGTGTAATAATTGAGGGGGATGGATGAAGGTGAAAACTTTAAAAATGGACAGAGTTGAGAGGTGAACCGATGGAGGAGCATGGCATGTGTAATAATCGGGAAAAAAATATATACAGAAAAAAAGAGAAAATACTTTCCTTATATGAACCACTATCCAAGGACTCCTTTTGACCCCAAACAAATGCATATAGAAAGAGAGAGGGATCCCAATCCACTCCAATAGGCGGTATATAAAGGAAGAACTGCTCGCTGCCTGCTGGGGTTTTTAAATTATGCACATTTACACTTTTAGCATGTCTCAGTGCCACATCTATACGTGAGTGTATCCAATAAGGTGTTTTTTACCTTTATAATATGGATTCACGCTATGTGCCTTCTCCCTTTTTTTTCCTACATGCTCACCCAAGTAACATGTGAGAGTAGCAAGTTCTGAATGCATATACTACCTATTGGAGTGGACTGGGATCACTTTCTTTCTGTGTAAAAATGGGAGACTAGAAGTGTAATGATGGTAATAGATGGGAAGTGTAATAATGGAAGGAGTTGTAGTAATTGTGGTGATGGGTAATAATGGTGTAATAATGGACGGACTTCGGAAATGTAATACTGAGGGAATAACAGATGTAATAATGGGGGGATGTAATGTGCAAAAATGGGAGGATGTAAAGTGTAATGATAGTGGAGGATGGGAGGTGAAATAATAGGAATGATGGGAGGTGTAATGATGGAAGGGGTTGGGAGGTGTAAAAATGAGAGGATTCAAGTTGTGGGACTTTGTGTGGTTAAAAGATGGTATATTGTGGATTCACAATGGTGGCTAAGTGGAGACCGGAGTAATAATGTGTCTCATGCTCTGGTGGTGGTATCAGTTAATGGCCATTTAGTAAAAATTATTTCATACCTGGGGTCATTGTTTTGTCCTTTAACAAAATATCCACTGGTCTTACAGCCACAGTTTGAAAGTGAGATTTCCGAGCTGAGTCTGGTGAGAAGTGAAGTTAACTTAGCCATAAACAGCTTGGATTCCTGGATGAAAGATGAACATGTTTCAAAAAATATGGTGAGTACAAGGCACAGGTAGAATTGGGAAAAGGTGAGTGGACAGGAAGGGTCTAGAGATGGACTCACTGAAAGAGGAAACGAGCGAGTGAGATTTAATCATTGTATGTGAAAATCTTACTCATTCTAACATTATTACTGAGAGACCTGGTCAAATACATGCCATCTGTACAGGCCTAGAACCAGCATCATATCCCAGGTGATCGGACAAAGGGAAGGACTAAAGGGAGCATTGTACAGGCTGGCTCCTGATAGTTTATCAATGGGGATTATTCATTAAGTGGATTACTTTCTCGTCTCACCATTACAGGCCACCTCTTTTGACACTGCTTTCATCCGCAAAGATCCCTTTGGAGTGGTTTTGATCATCTCCCCCTGGAATTATCCGGTTCAACTGTGTCTGATTCCACTGGTTGGAGCAATTGCTGCAGGTAAAGCTCTCCCTCACCTCCTTGCGGAGGGGAAATAATTTCTTTTCCAGGTGTGTTTGAGTTTTTATTTCTGGGGATTGAGTCATTATATTACATTAATCAAGGGGTTGGCCTTGTTCCAAGAGCTCACATTCTGTATTGTGTAGCACAATCTTCAGGGGAATTTTGAAGCCTATTCACTAGAACAAGATCTTCTTTAGGGAACTGTGCTGTGCTGAAGCCATCAGAGATAAGTGAAAATACGGAGAGACTTCTCACAGAGCTTCTTCCTCGCTATCTGGATAAGGTTAGTGAAAACACTCAAAGGGAAATAGAAAATTCTGCTCTAGATTCCGTCATTCTGAGAAAACTCTGCTCCTAACTAAACCACATGGATTTATATTCACAGGTAATTTATATATAAGACCAGTCATTTATATTTTCATCCATGCAAATACAGGCCTAGGGTGTTACTGTTCTAACCTACCATTTCCTACCATTTCCGTTTTACATGAGACTGCCGGGCACGCACAGAGATAAAGCCTGAGGATTTTAGACGGAATTATTCTGCCGACATAGAGATAAAGCCTGAGGATTTTAGGGTGTAGGTCAGATAGACTGAGTTATTCTGCCGACATAGAGATAAAGCCTGTTGATCTTACGGTGTAGATCAGATAGACTGAATGGTTTTGCGGATACAGAGATACAGCCTCAGGATTTTAGGGTGTAGATCAGATAGACTGAATTATTCTGCTGACATAGAGATAAAGCCTGAGGATTTTAGGGTGTAGATCAGATAGACTGAATTATTCTACTGACATAGAGATAAAGCCTGAGGATTTTAGGGTATAGATCAGATAGACTGAATTATTCTGCTGACATAGAGATAAAGCCAGATGATTTTAGGGTATAGATCAGATAGACTGAATTATTCTGCTGACATAGAGATAAAGCCTGAGGATTTTAGGGTGAAGTCAGACATGCTGAATGGTTTTGCGCATACAGAGATAAAGCCAGATGATTTTAGGGTGTAGGTCAGACTGGCCATTAGGGTTATACCATATGTTCTGGCCACACAGAGATAAGGTTTAATGATTTTAGGGTGTAGGTCAGATACGTAGCGATAGGATTACTGTTAAGGGTAGGATGTTAGGGTGTACTGATCTGACATTTCACTTTTTATTCGGCTTATATCACACAGGACTGCTACACTGTGATATGTGGAGGAGTCGAGGAAACTACTCAACTCCTTCTGAACAAGTTCGACCATATCTTCTTCACAGGTGAGTATAGCAGGATAACATTGTTTGTCCTGTTAGTTTACATAACATGGAGCAATAAAGATTTACTCAATATAGACAATCTGTCCCAAAATGGGGCTTCTAGCTGAATTTTCTGTAATTTGACTACTTAATATGGCAATTCCTATTATGGGCCGAAAATTCTGATTTTAAGCCCATCTTCAGCCATATTCCATTCAGGGATAATGGCCTGGCTATACCATATATTTCCCCTAATTAATAAGAGCCAAGAGACCCCAAAATATAATAGACAAATTTAGGGCATTTAAATGCTCCAAATTTTAGTTGGCTTTTACCACCTTTTAAATCGGGTTGGTATTCATCAGATTGTAGAATTTAGTATATAATTTGTGTTGAAGGGGCAGATCTAATTTCTGGGGACAATAAATCATCTAAAGAATTATTCCATTCATTGTCCAAAATGTTGGGTTTGGAACATGACAAAACTCCTGGCCTGATGTCACTTAAATAAGGACAATTGGAGTGCAGGAAATTGTTTCTCAAAGTCATCAAAGTCGAGGATTTGGTTTTGGGTCAAGTCTATAAAAGGTGTCAGTGTAGTAACGTCTTGTTGTATCCAGGTCACAAACGGGTTACCTGCCAAACCATGTTGCAAAAGATTGTTACGTACCCAGGACTAAAAAAGTGAAAATTGCCAATTTGTTTTTATTTTAAGTCTGACTGACTTCCAAGCCCTGATTGTAGTGGCCAGTAAAGGGTTTGTATGTACCTCGTCAGGCAACAAATGATATGGGAGTATGAAGCACTGACTGTAAGGATTGAGATGGGTATATATGTTGTTGTTTTTGACCCAATCTATTGAGTATCGATATACTGCTGCTAGGTTGTAGTTTAAAGGGATATGAATATTTAGGCCTAGTCTGGACGTCGGTCTGGCTAGTTTGGTAAGACTGATCCTAGCTTTTTTGTCCACCCATACAAACTTAGAGAAACATCTGTTAAGGCGTTTAACATCTGAGGCATTGAGAATAGTAGGGAGGGATTGAAGATAATACAATAATCTTGGGAAGCTAATCATTTTAATCAAAGCAGCATGGCCGTAAAAGTAAGATGTCATTGTTTCCAGTTGATCAATTCAGTTTCTATTTTTTGATTATCAGAGGGATATTAATAAAGTACAAATCACCCATGGCTCTCGGTATTTTTATTCCAAGGTAGTTAATCGTTTTGGGTTCCCAGGTGATGCCAAGAGTCCTCAGGGTCACTGGGACTCAGGCTCCCTTGAGATAAAATGTGTTAGATTTTGTTCTGTTAATACCAAAATCCGTGATAGTACACCCAGGGAGTGTTCGGGGTCAGACATAACTAAAAGAACATCGTCGGCAAAAGCGTGTAGTTTGACTTGTGATGTTCCCTCCCCAATTCCTTTATATAAACTAGTCGAGTAAAGAATCCGTACTAATGGGTCTAAAGCGATATTAAATAATAAAGGTGATAAGGAGCATCTCTGGCCAACCCCCCTGGTCATTTGTACTTTATCCGAGTCCAATCCATTAACTGTGAATTGTGTTGTCGGGTTCTTATACAATTTATGGAATAGGTTTAGAAATGGTGCTCAGAAATATTGAAATTTAAATAATCTTTCTAGATGGGGCCATGCAACTTGATCAAATGCTTTTTCCGCGTCTAGACTAATTAGGGCAGAAGGGGGTGTGAGTGAAGATCCCGTTGCTATCCAGACTGCCGCTGGAGCCGATCTGATACCTGCCACTGGGTGACGCCCTTTGACAAAACCCCTTTGTGCCAGGTGTATAAGGTGAGGTAGAATTTGTTGTAATCTGTCTGCTAAAAGTTTTGTTAAAATTTTGCAGTCTTGGTTTAATAAAGTAGTTGGTCTGTATGAAGTAACATTCGTGGGGCATTTGTTGGGTTTAAGTAGTAATATTGTACGTGAATCATAGTCTGGAACTGCGTGTCTCCCAAGTAAATGTCATTGAATAGTCGAGTGAGAGGTCTGAGTAAGTGGGGTTTCAGTGATTTGTAATTTTCACTCGTAAAGCCATCGGCCCTTGGAGTCTTGCCATTTTTTTTAGATTTTTTATAATCAAAGATACTTCTAGCTCAGAGATAGGGGCATTCAAAATGTTCGTTAGATAACCTGGGGGATTTAGCTGTTTTTGTAATCTGGGGTTGCTGCATATAATTTCTGATAATATTGTTGGAATAGCTCATAGAGCTTTTTTGGATCTGTTACTGCTTTTCCGAGGGGGTCTATGATATGGCTGATATTATGTTTCTGCTCTTTCTTTTTGGCCAAGATGGCTAGTAATTGGCCTGCCCTGTTAGCCCATCTGTAGAATTTGTTTTTTGAATGATCTAGTTGATGTTGTTCCCTTTCAAGCAAAAAGGTTTCCAAAAGTTCTCTAGTTTTAACATAACGATCCTTAGTAGAATTAGATGGGTCAGATTTGAATTGTCTTAGGGCAGTTGAAACCTGAGCGTTTAGAGCTTCAAATTTGAGTTGTCAGTCTTTACGTTTCCTAGAAGTATATGACATAATAAATCCCCTGATTACTGCTTTGGCTGTCTCCCAGAACAATAGATGATTATCAACATGCTCAAAATTATCGTCTAAAAAATTCCCCCAGACATTTTCCAGAAAACTTTTAAAGTCTGGATTCATATAATAGTTAGAGGGGAAGAACCATCTTCGTGATTTTCCAAGCGGACAATGGAGATATAGTGTTAATTCTATTGGGCGTGGTCCAAAATTTAAATATTGTGAATCTTGGTCGTTTTCACATTTTAAATAAATGGGGTGCTAGTAGAAAGAAGTTACTTCTGGACATGGAGTTGTGTACTCCAGATAAAAAAGTGAAGTCTTTCACAGAAGGGTTAAGAGTCCTCCACGGATCTATCAGAAAGAGATGTTCAGTCAATAGCGTTTGTCCCTCATGATGTCGACTAGGGGAAAGTGCTGTCGGCCCTAATCTGTCAAGGTTGGAATATTGTAATGCATTAAAATCTCCCCCTAAAACGAAAGTTAACATATCTAAAAGACAACAATATTGATATACATTGATAATATGTTAAAGGAGGAGAGTGTATTTAAAAGACAAAAAAATACCACAACAATTGGACATAGTCTTTAATTAGATGAGAAAGTAATATCAGGAAGTACTACTTTACTAAGAGGGTAGTGGATGCATGGAATAGCCTTCCAGAGGAAGTGGAATAGGTAAATACTGTGAAGGAGCTTAAGCATGCATGTGAAAGGCACAAGGCTATACTAGACATAAGGCCAGTGACTAATAAAAGTATTTAAAAACTAGATAGGCCAAATGGTTCTTATCTGCCGACACATACTCTTTCTATGTTAATGTTATATATTAGAATTGTATATTTAAATTAACATTTGGATTTTTAGATTATTTTATGTTAATATACTTAACCACTTGCCGACACAGGACGGACTAGGGCTTGCAGAAAAACAATCACTGAAAGCAATTTTTTTTAGCTTCCAGTGCTCTAACTGTGTTGCAATGAGGCTTCTGTGTGGAAGCATCACGCAATACTAAAAAAGCCATTCCCTGTGTTTAACCCTTGCACATAAGAGCATCTTTTGCTGTTTGTACATTTTTTAGGGGTTCATTTTTTTGTACTGTCATTTATTACAGTACTACAAAGGCACTTCTAAGAGCTGTTAACCCCTTTCTTGCCATAGATTACGGCTTATGCAATTATACTGGTGCCAAAGCAATTTTTATCTCCCCGCATATTTTGGGATTTATTTATTTTTTACACCGCTTGGGGGTTATGTGTAAAGTAAAAATATATATATATTTTTTTTAGCTGTCTGAGCACATGTATCGCAATCAGTAACAGCGAATTAGTGTCAAAATTCCAAGTTGGAACACTGAGATCCACACCCCACAAATGTGGCCTTTTACCCCAACAAACCTATACATGGATGGTATCGCTGGGAGATGTTGTTGAACACATATTATGGTGTTGTTTGGTAGTGACATATACCAGAATCTGTGAATTCATGCCAGAAGTACAATGTATGGGGAAACAAAACTACAAAAAAATTACTAACCAAAATTTTGACAAAGGCTGGTGGTAGAATTAGTAAATTGAAAGTATTAAAATACTAAATATTAAAATAGGATGTCTAGTTTCCAAAAATATATGGCTTGATGGGGTAAAATACATTGGCCGGCTTCAAAAAGGTTCCAAATGGAATATGGGCACAGGCTGACTACATGTTGGAAATGCACACCTCAGAAATGTGGCCTTTTAGCCCCCAACAACCCAATAAACCTATGCATGGGTAGTATCCTTGTACTCAGGAGATGTTGCTGAACATATATTGAGGTGTTGTTTGGCAGTGACATATAGCCGCTGAAATCATGGTGGGCCCCAGATAAGTTACCCTGTTGTAATCTCCGTGTTGAGCCGCGAGCCTGACAGTAATCCCGAAACCCCCCCCCCCCCCCCCCCACAAGATGCGCACTCCGGGAGCAGTCAGGAGCTGGAAGGTGAGGATGAGCATGGAGAAAGGCATGGACCTGGAGAGGTGTGAGAACACCAGATGCCTGCTCCCAAGATCTCTCTTCAGGACCATAACCTTTTCAGTGCACTAGATATACTAGCTGGCCATGTCGCTGGCATGAGTCATCGACAGCTTGTACCTCAAACTCTTCTTGGTCATCCACCAGCACAGGATCAGGAGGCAATTGTATGCAACCTGGGAATGTATTATAAACCCATGGTTTCAGCAAGGACGTGTGGAACACTAGTTCCAGGCGAGAAGACGGGGGAGGGCCAATATATTTTGGAATAGTAATATCCCACAAGGGAAATCCGGGCTCCACCGAGACAGGAACAAATGGTTGTCCAGTATCCGAAGGGTGTTAGCTGAGAGTGATTATCAAGGTGCCGTCCTCACACGCTAACCAAGCGTTTGCAACAAACAAAACCAAGAAAAAGGAGGAAACTCACACTCTGGATACTCCATAAAATAAGAGATAGTTTTAATGGCAAAAGTGAATCATATACAGCAACAAAAACGTGTGGAAAAAGGGAACACTTGACGCGAAAAAAGTAACAGACAAAATATTTAAATACGTTAGGACAAATCGGTGAACATGTCAAACGTAATTGATCAAATAGTAAAGTGACGTGAAATAGAAAAGCAATGCATAATTAATTAAATAGATGAGTGGGTCAATATGGTCCATAAAAATATATAACTTGTGGTATATAACCATATAAAATTTAGAATACAGCAATATCAAACAAAAATAGACCATTGGTAAATAAATAAATAAATAAATGCATCCTGAATAAAAAGCAATCACGCAAAATCATATCATACAAGACTTGGTAATCAGATAGGTAAATAAGTAATAGGAAATGATGTATGTATATAGATCCCCATTGTTATGATGCCATAGAGTGATAATAACTCATTAGGATACAATTAACAATCCAGTTCTCAATTGCTCTATTAAATCTTATTTGTAAGCATTGATTCACCTATTAATATTATTTCTGTTCTTAATGGTTATACAAAGAGGCAGATATTTGCTTGATTCTAAGAAAAAGCAACCCACAAAAATAATAGCTTAATGAAAATAAATCCATGTATTTACACATTGAAATCAGTATCGTGGCTAGAAACTATTAACAAGTTCCCTTTTTCCACACGTTTTTGTTCCAATATATTTTGGGCCCAATGTCTTGGTGAGTCAATCAAGTTTTAGTGTAGCTGTCGATAGCCTCACTTTGTCACCAATTTTGTATCGAGGGCGTCTCTTCGGTGAAGGTCAGCGTATCTTTTATAATCCTTTTCTGCCTGATGAAGTGACTCCTGTAGCGATAGAAAAGTTTCTGACATCTTTTTAGTCGATCATCAGCTTGAGGGACAGTTTGTCCTACTAATGAGGTGGGTAACATTGAGGGGTGGAATCCATAGTTTGCGAAATAAGGGGGTCATCTGAATCTACTGGTGAATCTGATTGTTATATACGAATTCAGCCCTGGAAATCAGGTCAAACCAGTTGTCTTGTAAGTGGGAAATAAAACAATGGAGATATTGCTGGAGAGTTTGATTGGTCCTCTCCGTTTGACCATTGGATGCTGGGTGAAATGCAGTGGAAAATGCAGGACGAATCTTGAGTCCTTGACAAAACGATCTCCAGAACCTAGATGTGAGCTGCACCCCTCTGTCTGAAGGATGAGCACAAATGGTACATGAACGAATATATTCTTGGAAGTCCTTTCTCATGTTGGGCCAAAAAAATCGTTGTGCCATCTCCAACGATTTAATGAGCCCCCCATGGCCTGCCAGGAGTGAATCATGAAAGGCTTTCAAAATCTCTAGGCGTACAGGTGATGGAACAAAAATGCGAATGGCTTGTGATACATGCCATCCTTGAACAAAGCATCCTTGGGCATGTTCTCTGCACTGGTACTGGATTGGATAAAATACCACCATCTGAAATACCTTAGGATGTCTAGTTTCCAAAAATAAATGGTTTGGGTAAAATACATTGTCTGGCTTCAAATTTCTCCCAATTTAAACATGGGTGCAGGTTGAATGCATGTCAAAAATTCAGGTTGGAAATGCGCACCTCCCAAATGTGATTGTTTTTTTTTAGCCCCCAAACAAAACACGAAACCAATGCGTGGGTTGTATCCCTGTACTCGGGAGATGTTGCTGAACACATACTAAGGTGTGTGGCAGTGACACATAACAGACTCTGTATAGTCATGCCTGAACTGAAGTACAATATATGTGAAAAAAGTTACTACCCAAAACTTTTACATAGGCTGATGGTAGAATTGGTGCATGGAAATTGTTAAAATACCACCATCTGAAATACTCTAGGGTGTCTAGTTTTCAAAAATATATGGTTTTGTGGGGTAAAATATACTGGCTGGCTCCAAAAATGTCTCAGATGCGACATGGGTGCAGTTTTTCTGCATGTCAAAATTCCAAGTTGGAAAACCAAAAAGCGCACCTCTCAAATGTGGCCTTTTAACTCCCAGACAAGCTGACAAACCTATGCATGGGTGGTATGCCTGTACTCAGAAGATGTTGCTGATGTTGCTGAGTCATGGCCATCTCATACATGCTGCAGTCTTCCCTTCTGCATGGAAGAGGGAAATACAGTTGGATGCATGGATTGTGCAGGCTGATGTGAGTGGTAGCTCACACAGCCATGCACACGGTCACGTGACCCATTTCCCCAGGACTGTCCCGCAATCGCGATATACGGGGGACATTTGACTATTTGCTGGGACTGTCCTGGCAAATCCGGGACAATTGGCAACTATGTATATGAAGTTATGTGTAATACAGAGTGCCCTGTGTACAGAACCATGTGTAATGCAGAGTTTAGCATTTTTCAGAGGGTTTTTTTATTTAGTCAGTTGAAGTTATGGTTTTTATATCTTGTCTGCTTTACCCCTTCATGACCGATGATGGTCCTGGAACTTCATGGGAAAAACTCCCTTCATGACCAATGACGGTCCAGGATTGATATAGCTAAGTTTTGAAAATGAACAGATGGACTCCACGGAAGATAACAAGATAGCTCACCACACAAGCCAAAGATACAAAAGAAGAAATACTTTACTGTGGCTTATTCTACTTATCCCCCCCCCTCCCCCCAAATGCCGTGTTTTTTATTGCCACAATAAAGTATTACTGCTTTTGCATCGTTGGCTGGTGTGGTGAGCTATCTTGTTATCTTCCGTGGAGTCCATCTATTAATTTTCAAGTATTTGTTGTGGGCGGAGAGTGCCCTTACCGGGCTCAACCACATGCTGTGCTGCTTCGCAGCTGAAGTTAGCGGTGATATCCCCCAAAAGTCAGGACCTATGTCAGTCTTCAATTCAAGAGCCTGAGCAGGCTGGTGAGTCAGCTGCGTAGCAGCCTTTTCAATATACCAAATATTTTTTTTTCCATTGCGCTTGGTGTGTTTGTTTTTGTTGTCGTTCGACAGAGCTAAGTGCCACGTTGCAGAGGCAATTCAGCCATGTATGGTGAGGTACCCATAGGATTTTTGGTGCTGTGTCAGCCAATCACAGCACCCGAATGTTTATAACTGTCAAAGCAAGTGCCTGCTTTGACAGCTATAGTCTCTCCTTCCTCCACAGCGATTGTATAGTACACCTTTATTTTGTACTAAAAATGTTCTTTTAATTTATTAATTTATGTATTTATATTTTATTTTAATTTACTGTATTTTCTGGCGTATAAGACTACTTTTTAACCCAGGAAAATCTTCCCAAAAGTCGGGGGTCGTCTTATACGCCGGGTGTAATCTTTTTTACTTACCTCGTTGCTGTTCTGCAGGTGCGCGCGGCTGTGAGGGAAGCGTTGTGTGCTCCCCTCCAGCCACTCAACTTCAATAAAGTTTGTTAAACTTTTTTTTAATACAAACTTTATTGAAGCCGCACGGCTGGAGGGGAGCGCACAACACTTCCCTCACAGCCGCGCGCACCTGCAGAGCAGCAACGAGGTAAGTACTGGGAAGGGGGTAGGAGAGGGGCAAAATCCTGGCATATTGAGGGGAAAATCCTGGCATATTTGAGGGGCAAAAT
This sequence comes from Pelodytes ibericus, assembly GCA_036172795.1. Classification (NCBI taxonomy): domain Eukaryota; kingdom Metazoa; phylum Chordata; class Amphibia; order Anura; family Pelodytidae; genus Pelodytes; species Pelodytes ibericus. The sequence goes on from CM069857.1 coordinate 49,549, forward strand.
ATTGGCATATTAAATGGCACAATAAAGGCATATTGAGTGGCAAAATAGTGTGTCTCAGGTTATGTGTCTATTGGTGTCACTGCGTGTGTGTAAGTGTCTCACTTTCTATGTAAGGGTGTGTGTGTAAGTGTGTCACGGTGTTAGTGTAAGGGTGTGTGTGTAAATGTCACTGTAGGAGAAAATGCTTGTTGGAAGAGGGGTAGTCTTATACGGCGAGTATATCCCAAACTCTAAATTTTAACTGGAAAAGTTGGAGGTCGTCTTATATGCCCAGTCGTCTTATACACCGGAAAATACGGTAACTCTAATCCTAGGGTTAACCTTAAAGTTCATAAAAACCCTAACCTTTGATTTAGAGTTAGTACTAACCCTAACCCAAGGTTTAGTTAAATTAAATAAAATTAAACAAATTAATTAATTGAAATAAAATGTTCAACTTTATACAAATAAGAAGTTATTCCATAGAGAACCAGTGACATTTTAGGTCTGTCAGTGGTCCTCTAGGGACATTTTATCACAAATAAAAAACAGATTGCTAGTGCACTGGCCCCCAGTAGGCCGGTAAAAAATTTGCATCAGGTCAATGTTTAGTCTGGAGACAGTACCAGGGCCGGTATTTTTTTGAGGAAAAGGTGGCAACCCTAGCCCCCAGCAGTAGATAGGGGCCCGCAGTAGCTGGATATATCATTCAACCAACCACGGAAATAGCAAGGTTAGCAACAATCTGTACTTCCTACATTACTTATGATGCCGCGGTTGTGTCTGGCTGGCTGAACATTATAGGGAATGTACTCTGCAAGCAATGCATACAAAATACACGTTTCCAATCGGCAATGACAGTACCCTAAATTGTGCCCTGTACCTGCTACACAACCCTAGCAAAACTATGCATGTGGGGTATCACCATACAAGGGGACGTTGCTGAACATATGTTGGGGTGTTAAAATCATACCTGAAGTACAAAGTGTGAGTGATAAAAAGCACACACTAATTACTTGACAGAGATTAGCATTAAAGTGACTTCATCATAAGTGTAAAAATACCCCAATTTTAATACCCTTGGATGTATACTTTAAAAAAAAAAGTGTGTACATGTTGGGGGGTGATTCAGGGATTCATGACAGAGATCAGTGTTACAATGTCACTAACGCTAAATTTAAAAAAAGTGGTTTTGAAACAGCTAGGTGCTACTTATATTTATTTCCCTATAACATGCAAAAAAGCAAAAAACATATAAATATTGTATATTTCTAAACTCAAGACCAATATTTGAATCTATTTACAAGGTGTTTTCATTAGCTTTTGAAGATTAGTAAAAGATTTTACAAATAGAATTCAGAAAAAGTGTTTTTTTACATTTTCACCATTTTTAAAATATTTTTATAATACATTAAACTATAAAAACCAAAATCAAAATAATTTCCTTCTTGTCCTGAAGAAAAACAATATATACAGCAAATGACAAATAAGAAAATTAGAGCTAAACACAGACACTACAGAACTGTGAAAACGGTCATGGTCCTTAATTGCAACATTCCAAAAGCAGTCTTGGAAGGGGTTAAATATATGCAATATTATGAGTATTGCAGTACATTACTTGATGTTACTATATTACATGGGTCAAACAGTTGTCCCTGATGATATATGTGTATATATGTTTCAAATATACCTGTTTTGACCTGGTAACATAAATATAATTATTGCACTCTGACAGATACCTTTGTTGTATTACATGCAGTTTATAACAAGAAAATTATAAAAATATATTAACCAGTTTTGACAATTCGTTTCAATTTCGGCTTAAGTTATTGTGTGTAATGCTACTTGCATTACATAAGCAGAAATTAAGTCTATTAGTTACATATACAATTTACTATGAAACTGAGACGAAAATGATTCTAAATGAAGCCAGGGCCGTCTTTATGGTGGGGCAAACGGGGCAGCTGCCCAGGGCGCAGTTACTCCTGGGGGTCCCAAGGCAGCTGTCACGTGGGCCCCCAGCCCCTGCTTGCCCTGTTCACAGCGCATTGCGCTTGTGAACGTTTTTTTCCGGCAAGCCGCATCCGCTGGATGTGACGACCGGAAATAAATAAATAACTGAGGAGGGAAGACTGCACGGAGGAGACGTCCGGCCATGGGACACAGAGCAGAACTAGGGAAGGGGGGAGGAATTACAGGCATCTGACTGGCACTATATTACAGGTATCTGGCACAATATTACAGGCATCTGACTGGCACAATATTACTGGGCTCTGACTGGCACAATATTACTGGGCTCTGACTGGCACAATATTACTGGCATCTAACTGGCACAATATTAATGGGCTAGAATGGCACAATATTTATGGTATCTGACTGGCACAATATTACAGGCATCTGACTGGCACAATATTACAGGCATCTGACTGGCACAATATTCCTAGGCTCTGAATGGTACAAAATTACTGGGCTGTGAATGGCACAATATTACTGGGCTCTGAATGGCACAATATTACTGGGCTCTGAATGGCACAATATTCCTGGCATCTGAAAGGCACAATATTACAGGCATCTGACTGGCACAATATTACTGGCATCTGACTGGCACAATATTCCAGGCATCTGACTGGCACAATATTCCTGGTATCTGACTGGCACAATATTACTGGTATCTGACTGGCACAATATTCCTGGTATCTGACTGGCACAATATTCCTGGTATCTGAATGGCACAATATTGCTGGCATCTGAACGGCACAATATTACTGGCTTCTGCATGGAACAAAATTACTGGGCTGTGAATGGCACAATATTACTGGGCTCTGAATGGCACAATATTACTGGGCTCTGAATGGCACAATATTCCTGGCATCTGAAAGGCACAATATTACAGGCATCTGACTGGCACAATATTACTGGCATCTGACTGGCACAATATTCCAGGCATCTGACTGGCACAATATTCCTGGTATCTGACTGGCACAATATTACTGGCATCTGTCTGGCACAATATTACTGGTATCTGACTGGCACAATATTCCTGGTATCTGACTGGCACAATATTCCTGGTATCTGAACGGCACAATATTACTGGCATCTGAACGGCACAATATTACTGGCTTCTACATGGAACAATATTACTGGCATCTGACTGGCACAACAATTATGGCATATTAACGGTACAATAATACTGCTATCTTAATGGGCAAATTGACTGTGGCATCTTAATTGTACAATATTACTGGTATCTGAATGGCACAATAATACTGGCATATTAATGGGAAAAATGTCTGTGCCATATTAATGGCAAAATAATACTGCATATTAATGGCAAAATAATACTGGCATATTGATGGGGACATTGACTGTGGCATATTTAATGGACAAATGGTGTCATATTTTAACAGGCAAACTGTCTGTTGCATATGCAATGACAAAGTGACTGTGGAATGTTCTGTGGGGAAAAATAACATGTACTATGGGGGAAAGTGACAATGTGGCTTTTTTCTGCATGGGCAGTTCAGTGGAACAAAGTGAAACTGTGGTATGTTCTGTGGGGCAAATTTACACTGTAGCATGCAAAATTGTGTGTCTTTTCCTCTCTCCCATGTCCGTCTGTCTTATCCTCTCTCCCATGTCCGTCTGTCTTATCCTCTCTCCCATGTCCGTCTGTCTTTTCCTCTCTCTCATGTCCTTCTGTCACGCTCCTCTCCCTTCCCATGTCTGTCGCACTCCTCTCACTTCCTTCCATGCCCGTTTCTCTCCTCTTCCTTCCCATGTCCGTCTATGTATCCTCTTCTTTCCCATGTCCGTCTGTCTCTCCTCTCATTTCCCATCTCTCTGTCTCTCCTCTCCCATCCCATGTCTGTCTGTCTCTCCTCTACCATCCCATTTATGTCTCTCTCTTCTCCCTTCCTATTTATGTCTCTCTCCTCTCCCTTCCCATGTCTGTTTGTCTCCTCTCCCCTTCCCATATCTCTCTGTCTCTCCTCTGCCATCCCATATTTGTCTGTCTCTCCTCTGCGAACCCATGTCTGTCTGTCTCTCCTCTACCATCCCATTTATGTCTCTCTCTTCTGCCTTCCCATGTATGGCTCTCTCAGCCAATTTGTCCAATAATATGCCAGTATTAGTTGCCATTTAATATGCCCCAGCCAATTTGCCCAATAATATTCCAGTGTTATTTGCCATTTAATATGCCCCAGCCAATTTGCCCAATAATATTCCAGTGTTATTTGCCATTTAATATGCCCCTGCCAATTTGCCCAATAATATGCCAGTGTTATTTGCCATTTAATATGCCCCTGCCAATTTGCTCAATAATATACCTGTGTTAGTTGCCATTTAATATGCCCCAGCCAATTTGCCCAATAATATTCCAGTGTTATTTGCCATTTAATATGCCCCTGCCAATTTTCCCAATAATATGCCAGTGTTATTTGCCATTTAATATGTCCCAGCCAATTTGCCCAATAATATGCCAATGTTATTTGCCATTTAATATGCCCCTGCCAATTTGCCCAATAATACGCCAGTGTTATTTGCCATTTAATATGTCCCAGCCAATTTGCCCAATAATATGCCTGTGTTATTGCCATTTGATATGCCCCAGCCAATTTGCCCAATAATATGCCTGTGTTATTGCCATTTGATATGCCCCAGCCAATTTGCCCAATAATATGCCAGTGTTATTTGCCATTTAATATGTCCCAGCCAATTTGCCCAGTAATATGCCAGTGTTATTTGCCATTTTATATGCCCCTGCCAATTTGCCCAATAATATGCCTGTGTTATTGCCATTTGATATGCCCCAGCCAATTTGCCCAATAATATGCCTGTGTTATTGCCATTTGATATGCCCCAGCCAATTTGCCCAATAATATGCCAGTGTTATTTGCCATTTAATATGCCCCAGCCAATTTGCCCAATAATATGCCAGTGTTATTTGCCATTTTATATGCCCCAGCCAATTTGCCCAATAATATGCCAGTGTTATTTGCCATTTAATATGCCCCAGCCAATTTGTCCAGTAATATACCAGTGTTAGTTGCCATTAATATTCCCCAGCTAATTTGCCCAATAATATGTCAGTGTTTCCTATCATTAATAAGCCCCTGCCACTTTCCCCAGTACATTCCCCCCATCTCCCCAGCACTTACCTTTTTCCCTGGTGGTTAGTGGCAGGCAGCATGGTCTTCTCCATGCTGCCTGTTCGTCTCCCAGGCGGTTGTGCCGACAGGTCACCTGACCGGCGCGCGTATGACGTCAGCGCGCCGGTCACCTGACCTGTCGGCACTTCCGTGTCAGACCGCACGGGGAGCCGAACAGGCAGCACGGAGGTTTCTCAGGCTCCCCGTGCAGCCTGGTAGGCAGGCAGAGAAGGTGAGGGGGATCTTCCGATCCCTTCTCACCTCCGTCTCTGCCTGAAAGAGTTTTTTTTTTTTTTAAAGTGTCGTTTTTAGTTTTTTTTTAAATAGTTTTTTTTTTTTTCTCTTCTCGGGGGGGGGGGGGGGAGGAGGGGCAATTGCTCCTGGATCCGCCACTGATGACAAGTGCTGTGGCTACTCTATGGGGTGCAGAAAAAGGGAATAAAAACAAGAAATGCAACTCGTCAAGAACATTTTTATTACGTATGAAAATAGTTGAATATAAAATTGAGAAGTTAATATAAGTATAAATGCAACTAGTGAGAGAGAGTGAGATGTGTATAGATATTTATACATATATATGAACATATGTAAGTGCTCTCTAATATCTGTGTATATGTTTGTCATTTGGGTAATGAGTAGTTGTAGTGCAGTGTTGCATAGTAAGATGGTATATATATTGCAGCCATATATACACATTTTGTATCCAAATATACAGTTTATACACTGCAATTATACACGTAATATACACATTTTATACAATGCAATAAAAATACTCACTGCAAGTCCAATTGTGTGTGTGCTTTTTATTATGGTTTTCTTGTGTGTGAGTGTGTGTTTGTGTGTGTGTGTGTGTGTGTGTTTGTGTGTTTGTGTTTATGTGTGTGGGGCGGGGGGGGGGTAACATTGCGATGGATGGCGGTATTGCATGCAGGGGATCTGATGACTCTCAAATGATCTGTTGAATTTGTCCATTTTCGGACAACATTCAGTCGGTATTCGGCTCTTTCATCTGAATTCCTATACTATTGAACATAGGTGAATTTGTCATTTGTATGAACAAATTTCGTCCAAAACAAATGCAGCAATGGACATGATTTGTGTCGGATGAAACTAAAACATTTTTTGTAAAGGGACAATTTGATTACCCTCAACTCTAAAATGTTTATATGATGGTAACAGTCTGATGGATGAGTGTGGGTTTGGCTGTTGCCAGGTGAATGTTACCAGCATGATGATATTGTAATTGCAAAGTTTGGTGGAGCAGGGATAAGGGCATGGGGCTGCTTTTCAGGGCTTGGACTAGGCCCCTTACATCCAGTTAATGGAAATAGGAATACTTTGCATACCAACACATTTTGGACATTGCTATAATTCCAACTTTGTGGGGTCAGTTTGGGGAAGGCCCTTTGCTATTCCAGTAATACTGTGTCCCAGTGCACAATGCAAGGTCCATAAACTTATAGTTGAATGTGTGGACTTGGTGTGGACATTACTGGCCCACACAGAGCCCTGACCTCAACCCCATAGAACACCTTTGAGATGAACTGGAATGGAGATTACAAGTGAGATCTTCACATCCAACACCAGTGTCTGACCTCGCAAATGCAATACTGGAATGGACAAAAATTCCCACAGAAAAACTCCAAAATCTAATTGGGAACCAACTACATATTAATGTTTATATGCATTTAGAATTCAGTGTCATAAAAGTACCTGCTGGTGTGATGGTCAGGGGTCCCAATGCTTTTGTGTATACAGTGTATGTGTAATACAGAACATGTGTAATGCAGATTGCCCTGACATCTCCTGTTTCATTTAAAGGTAACCCACATGTTGGAAAGATAATAATGGCAGCTGCAGCAAAACATCTGACCCCAGTGACTCTGGAACTGGGTGGGAAGAATCCATGTTACGTGGCTGACGACTGTGAAGTTGAGAATGCAGCCAAGCGTATTGCATGGTCCAAGTTCTTTAATGCTGGCCAGACCTGTCTGGCTCCTGATTATATCCTTTGCACGGAGCAGACACAGAGCAAGCTCCTGGGAGCTATGAAGAACACAATCCGGGACTTCTACGGCGAGGATCCCAGACTGTCCCCAGACCTGGGGCGGATCATTAGCCAGAGGCATTTCCAGCGAGTATCTGCTCTGCTCCACTCCGGAAACATTGCAATGGGAGGACAGACAGATGAAAAAGATAAATATATTGGTGAGACCAGAGTGTCTGCTATACACACCTATGACTATGTCATCCAGCAGCATTGTATACAGGGTATAGAGAGTGTTCTGCTCACAAGCTTACAATCTAGAGGGAATGGGGGACAGGTGATACACAAGGTATATAGAGGATCCTGCTCACAGAGCTTACAATCTAGAGGGAACGAGGGACAGGTGATACACAAGGTCTAGAGAGGATCCTGCTCACAGAGCTTACAATCTAGAGGGAATGGGGGACAGGTGATACACAAAGTATAGAGAGGATCCTGCTCACAGAGCTTACAATCTAGAGGGAATGGGGGACAGGTGATACACAAGGTATAGAGAGGATCCTGCTCACAGAGCCTACAATCTAGAGGGAATGGGGGACAGGTGATACAAAGGAATAGAGGGGATCCTGCTCACAGAGCTTACAATCTAGAGGGAATGGGGGACAGGTGATACACAAGGTATAGAGAGGATCCTGCTCACAGAGCTTACAATCTAGAGGGAATGGGGGACAGGGGATACACAAGGTATAGAGAGGATCCTGCTCACAGAGCTTACAATCTAGAGGGAATGGGGGACAGGTGATACACAAGGTATAGAGAGGATCCTGCTCACAGAGCCTACAATCTAGAGGGAATGGGGGACAGGTGACACACAAGGTATAGAGAGGATCCTGCTCACAGAGCTTACAATCTAGAGGGAATGGGGGACAGGTGATACACAAGGTATAGAGAGGATCCTGCTCACAGAGCTTACAATCTAGAGGGAATGGGGGACAGGTGATACACAAGGTATAGAGAGGATCCTGCTCACAGAGCTTACAATCTAGAGGGAATGGGGGACAGGTGATACACAAGGTATAGAGAGGATCCTGCTCACAGAGCTTACAATCTAGAGGGAATGGGGGACAGGTGATACACAAGGTATAGAGAGGATCCTGCTCACAGAGCTTACAATCTAGAGGGAATGGGGGACAGGTGATACACAAGGTATAGAGAGGATCCTGCTCACAGAGCTTACAATCTAGAGGGAATGGGGGACAGGTGATACACAAGGTATAGAGAGGATCCTGCTCACAAGCTTACAATCTCTAGGGAATGGGGGACAGGTGATACACAAGGTATAGAGAGGATCCTGCTCACAGAGCTAACAATCTAGAGGGAATGGGGGACAGGTGATACACAAGGTATAGAGATGATCCTGCTCACAGAGCTTACAATCTAGGGGAAATGGGGGACAGGTGGTACACAAGGTATAGAGAGGATCCTGCTCACAGTGCTTACAATCTAGAGGGAATGGGGGACAGGTGATACACAAGGTATAGAGAGGATCCTGCTCACAGAGCTAACAATCTAGAGAGAATGGGGGACAGGTGATACACAAGGTATAGAGAGGATCCTGCTCACAAGCTTACAATCTAGAGGGAATGGGGGACAGGTGATACACACGGTATAGAGAGGATCCTGCTCACAAGCTTACAATCTAGAGGGAATGGGGGACAGGTGATATACAAGGTATAGAGAGGATCCTGCTCACAAGCTTACAATCTATAGGGGATGGGGGACAGGTGATACACAAGGTATAGAGAGGATCCTGCTCACAAGCTTACAATCTATAGGGGATGGGGGACAGGTGATACACAAGGTATAGAGAGGATCCTGCTCACAAGCTTACAATCTAGATGGAATGGGGACATATGATACACAAGGAATAGAAAGGATCCTGCACACAAGCTTACAATCTAGAGGGAATGGGGGACAGGCGATACACAAGGTATAGAGAGGATCCTGCTCACAAGCTTACAATCTAGATGGAATGGGGGACAGGTGATACACAAGGTATAGAGAGGATCCTGCTCACAAGCTTACATTCTATAGGGAATGGGGGACAGGCGATACACAAGGTATAGAGAGGATCCTGCTCACAAGCTTACAATCTAGGGGAAATGGGGGACAGGTGATACACAAGGTATAGAGAGGATCCTGCACCCAAGCTTACAATCTAGAGGAAATGGGGGACAGGTGATACACAAGGTATAGAGAGGATCCTGCTCACAGAGTTTACAATCTAGAAGTACTGGGGTACAGGTGATACAAAAGGTATAGAGAGGATCCTGCTCACAGAGCATACAATCTAGCTGGAATGGGGGACAGGTGATACACAAGGTATAGAGAGGATCCTGCTCACAAGCTTACAATCTATAGGGGATGGGGGACAGGTGATACACAAGGTATAGAGAGGATCCTGCTCACAGAGCTTACAATCTATAGGGAATGGGGGACAGGCGATACACAAGGTATAGAGAGGATCCTGCTCACAAGCTTACAATCTATGGGAAATGGGGGACAGGTGATACACAAGGTATAGAGAGGATCCTGCACCCAAGTTTACAATCTAGAGGAAATGGGGGACAGGTGATACACAAGGTATAGAGAGGATCCTGCTCACAAGCTTACAATCTCTAGGGAATGGGGGACAGGTGATACACAAGGTATAGAGAGGATCCTGCTCACAGAGCTAACAATCTAGAGGGAATGGGGGACAGGTGATACACAAGGTATAGAGATGATCCTGCTCACAGAGCTTACAATCTAGGGGAAATGGGGGACAGGTGGTACACAAGGTATAGAGAGGATCCTGCTCACAGTGCTTACAATCTAGAGGGAATGGGGGACAGGTGATACACAAGGTATAGAGAGGATCCTGCTCACAGAGCTAACAATCTAGAGAGAATGGGGGACAGGTGATACACAAGGTATAGAGAGGATCCTGCTCACAAGCTTACAATCTAGAGGGAATGGGGGACAGGTGATACACACGGTATAGAGAGGATCCTGCTCACAAGCTTACAATCTAGAGGGAATGGGGGACAGGTGATATACAAGGTATAGAGAGGATCCTGCTCACAAGCTTACAATCTATAGGGGATGGGGGACAGGTGATACACAAGGTATAGAGAGGATCCTGCTCACAAGCTTACAATCTATAGGGGATGGGGGACAGGTGATACACAAGGCATAGAGAGGATCCTGCTCACAAGCTTACAATCTAGATGGAATGGGGACATATGATACACAAGGAATAGAAAGGATCCTGCACACAAGCTTACAATCTAGAGGGAATGGGGGACAGGCGATACACAAGGTATAGAGAGGATCCTGCTCACAAGCTTACAATCTAGATGGAATGGGGGACAGGTGATACACAAGGTATAGAGAGGATCCTGCTCACAAGCTTACATTCTATAGGGAATGGGGGACAGGCGATACACAAGGTATAGAGAGGATCCTGCTCACAAGCTTACAATCTAGGGGAAATGGGGGAGAGGTGATACACAAGGTATAGAGAGGATCCTGCACCCAAGCTTACAATCTAGAGGAAATGGGGGACAGGTGATACACAAGGTATAGAGAGAATCCTGCTCACAGAGCTTACAATCTATAGGGAATGGGGAACAGGCGATACACAAGGTATAGAGAGGATCCTGCTCACAAGCTTACAATCTAGATGGAATGGGGGACAGGTGATACACAAGGTATAGAGAGGATCCTGCTCACAAGCTTACATTCTATAGGGAATGGGGGACAGGCGATACACAAGGTATAGAGAGGATCCTGCTCACAAGCTTACAATCTAGGGGAAATGGGGGACAGGTGATACACAAGGTATAGAGAGGATCCTGCACCCAAGCTTACAATCTAGAGGAAATGGGGGACAGGTGATACACAAGGTATAGAGAGGATCCTGCTCACAGAGTTTACAATCTAGAAGTAATGGGGTACAGGTGATACAAAAGGTATAGAGAGGATCCTGCTCACAGAGCATACAATCTAGCTGGAATGGGGGACAGGTGATACACAAGGTATAGAGAGGATCCTGCTCACAAGCTTACAATCTATAGGGGATAGGGGACAGGTGATACACAAGGTATAGAGAGGATCCTGCTCACAGAGCTTACAATCTATAGGGAATGGGGGACAGACGATACACAAGGTATAGAGAGGATCCTGCTCACAAGCTTACAATCTAGGGGAAATGGGGGACAGGTGATACACAAGGTATAGAGAGGATCCTGCACCCAAGTTTACAATCTAGAGGAAATGGGGGACAGGTGATACACAAGGTATAGAGAGGATCCTGCTCACAGAGTTTACAATCTAGAGGGAATGGGGTACAGGTGATACACAAGGTATAGAGAGGATCCTGCTCACAGAGCTTACAATCTAGAGGGAATGGGGGACAGGCGATACACAAGGTATAGAGAGGATCCTGCTCACAGAGCTTACAATCTAGAGGGAATGGGGGACAGGTGATACACAAGGTATAGAGAGGATTCTGCTCACAAGCTTACAATCTATAGGGAATGGGGACATATGATACACAAGGAATAGAAAGGATCCTGCACACAAGCTTACAATCTAGAGGGAATGGGGGACAGATGATACACAAGGTATAGAGAGGATCCTGCTCACAAGCTTACAATCTAGAGGGAATGGGGGACAGGTGATACACAAGGTATAGAGAGGATCCTGCTCACAGAGAATACAATCTAGAGGGAATGGGGGACAGATGATACACAAGGTATAGAGAGGATCCTGCACCCAAGCTTACAATCTAGAGGAAATGGGGGACAGGTGATACACAAGGTATAGAGAGGATTCTGCTCACAAGCTTACAATCTATAGGGAATGGGGACATATGATACACAAGGAATAGAGAGGATCCTGCACACAAGCTTACAATCTAGAGGGAATGGGGGACAGATGATACACAAGGTATAGAGAGGATCCTGCTCACAAGCTTACAATCTAGAGGGAATGGGGGACAGGTGATACACAAGGTATAGAGAGGATCCTGCTCACAAGCTTACAATCTAGAGGGAATGGGGGACAGGTGATACACAAGGTATAGAGAGGATTCTGCTCACAAGCTTACAATCTAGAGGGAATGGGGTACAGGTGATACACAAGGTATAGAGAGGGTCCTGTTCACAGAGCTTACAATCTAGAGGGAATGGGGGACAGGTAATACACAAGGTATAGAGAGGATCCTGCTCACAGAGCTTACAATCTAGAGGGAATGGGGGACAGGTGATACACAAGGTATAGAGAGGATTCTGCTCACAGAGCATACAATCTAGAGGGAATGGGGGACAGGTGATACACAAGGTATAGAGAGGATCCTGCTCACAGAGCTTACAATCTAGAGGGAATGGGGGACAGGTGATACACAAGGTATTGAGAGGATCCTGCTCACAGAGCTTACAATCTAGAGCGAATGGGAGACAGGTGATACACAAGGTATAGAGAGGATCCTGCTCACAGAGCTTACAATCTAGAGGGAATGGGGGACAGGTAATACACAAGGTATAGAGAGGATCCTGCTCACAAGCTTACAATCTAGAGGGAATGGGGGACAGATGATACACAAGGTATAGAGAGGATCCTGCTCACAGAGCTTACAATCTATAGGGGATGGGGGACAGGTGATACACAAGGTATAGAGAGGATCCTGCTCACAATCTAGAGGGAATGGGGGACAGGTGATACACAAGGTATAGAGAGGATCCTGCTCACAGAGCTTACAATCTCTAGGGAATGGGGGACAGGTGATACACAAGGTATAGAGAGGATTCTGCTCACAGAGCTTACAATCTAGAGGGAATGGGGGACAGGTGATAAACAAGGTATAGAGAGGGTCCTGTCAAAAACCTACAATTTAGAAATTCGGATTCAGGTATTGTTGTGGCGCGTGGTTTTAATGAATCCAAATAGTTTGAAGAACTGAAAACCACTAGTGTTTTCTGACCTTAGATACGAGTCGCATTGACCACATTATGTAATTGTTTGGGTATGATCTCAGTCCATCAGACAGGAACAGGAATCCCTAGTGAGACACTGACAGGTCCCAGGTTTTGGGGTGTTCACGTGGTTTATTCTTTATATAACAATGTTTTTGCTGATTCTTGAGTTGGTTGCATGATCTGTTTGTCCTGCAGCCCCCACAATCCTCACTGATGTAAAAGAGCTGGATCCTGTGATGCAGAATGAGATATTTGGGCCAATTCTTCCAATTCTCACAGTAGGCGGAATAGAAGACGCCATTGGATTCATTAACCAGCGAGAGAAACCTCTAGCAACATATGTTTATTCCTCTAACTCCCAGGTGTGTCACCATGTATCAGACTGAAAGGCATTAATATGTACAGCTAAGAGGAGAGAAGGGAGAGGGGATAAAACATATCAGACTGAAAGCTCTTAATATGTACAGCTAAGAGGAGAGAAGGGAGAGGGGATAAAACGTATCAGACTGAAAGCCCTTAATATGTACAACTCGGATGAGAGAAGGGAGAGGGGAATAAACTATGTCAGACTGAAAGCTCTTAATATGTAGAGCTAAGAGGAGAGAAGGGAGAGGGGATAAAACATATCAGACTGAAAGCTCTTAATATGTACAGCTAAGAGGAGAGAAGGGAGAGGGGATAAAACATATCAGACTGAAACCCCTTAATATGTACAGCTAAGAGGAGAGAAGGGAGAGGGGATAAAACATATCAGACTGAAAGCTCTTAATATGTACAGCTAAGAGGAGAGAAGGGAGAGGGGATAAAACATATCAGACTGAAAGCTCTTAATATGTACAGCTCGGAGGAGAGAAGGGAGAGGGGATAAAACATATCAGACTGAAAGCTCTTAATATGTACAGCTCAGAGGAGAGAAGGGAGAGGGGATAAAACATATCAGACTGAAAGCTCTTAATATGTACAGCTCGAAGGAGAGAAGGGAGAGGGGATAAAACATCTCAGACTGAAAGCCCTTAATATGTACAGCACAGAGGAGAGAAGGAAGAGGGGATAAAACATATCAGACTGAAAGCCCTTAATATGTACAGCACAGAGGAGAGAAGGGAGAGGGGATAAAACATATCAGACTGAAAGCTCTTAATATGTACAGCTCAGAGGAGAGAAGGGAGAGGGGATAAATCATATCAGACTGAAAGCTCTTAATATGTACAGCTAAGAGGAGAGAAGGGAGAGGGGATAAAACATATCAGACTGAAAGCTCTTAATATGTACAGCTAAGAGGAGAGAAGGGAGAGGGGATAAAACATATCAGACTGAAACCCCTTAATATGTACAGCTTAGAGGAGAGAAGGGAGAGGGGATAAAACATATCAGACTGAAAGCTCTTAATATGTACAGCTAAGAGGAGAGAAGGGAGAGGGGATAAAACATATCAGACTGAAAGCCCTTAATATGTACAACTCGGATGAGAGAAGGGAGAGGGGAATTAACTATGTCAGACTGAAAGCTATTAATATGTACAGCTTGGAGGAGAGAAGGGAGAAGGGGATAAAATGTATTACACTGAAACCCCTTAATATGTACAGCTCGGAGGAGAGAAGGGAGAGGGGAATACATTTTGGCAGACTGAAATCCCTTAATATGTACAGCTAAGAGGAGAGAAGGGAGAGGGGATAAAACGTATCAGACTGAAAGCCCTTAATATGTACAGCTCGGAGGAGAGAAGAGAGAGGGGATAAAAAAAATCAAACTGAAAGCCCTTAATATGTACAGCTAAGAGGAGAGAAGGGAGAGGGGATAAAACATATCAAACTGAATGCCCTTAATATGTACAACTCGGATGAGAGAAGGGAGAGGGGAATAAACTATGTCAGACTGAAATCCCTTAATATGTACAGCTAAGAGGAGAGAAGGGAGAGGGGATAAAACGTATCAGACTGAAAGCCCTTAATATGTACAACTCAGATGAGAGAAGGGAGAGGGGAATAAACTATGTCAGACTGAAAGCTATTAAAATGTACAGCTTGGAGGAGAGAAGGGAGAGCGGGATAAAATATATTACACTGAAACCCCTTAATATGTACAGCTCGGAGGAGAGAAGGGAGAGGGGAATACATTTTGGCAGACTGAAAGCTCTTACTATGTACAGCTTGGAGGAGAATAGGGAGAGGGGGATAAAACACATCCAGCTGAAAGCCCTTAATATGTACAGCACAAAGGAGAAAAGGGAGATGAGAAAGATCTTAGCTCTTAATATGTACAGCTAAGAGGAGAGCAGGGAGAGGGGGATAAAACATATCAGACTGAAAGCTTTTAATATGTACAGCTACGAGGAGAGAAGGGAGAGGGGGATAAAACGTATCAGACTGAAAGCCCTTAATATGTACAACTCGGATGAGAGAAGGGAGAGGGGAATAAACTATGTCAGACTGAAAGCTATTAATATGTAAAGCTTGGAGGAGAGAAGGGAGAGGGGGATAAAATATATTACAGTGAAACCCCTTAATATGTACAGCTCGGAGAAGTGAAAGGAGAGGGGGATAAAATATATCAGACTGAAAGCTCTTAATATGTACAGCTAAGAGGAGAGAAGGGAGAGGGGATAAAACATATCAGACTGAAAGCCCTTAATATGTACAGCTCGGATGAGAGAAGGGAAAGGGGAATAAACTATGTCAGACTGAAAGCTCTTAATATGTACAGCTTGGAGGAGAGAAGGGAGAGGGGGTTAAAACATAATACACTGAAACCCCTTAATATGTATAGCTCGGAGGAGAGAAGGGAGAGGGGAATACATTTGGGCAGACTGAAAGCTCTTACTATGTACAGCTTGGAGGAGATTAGGGAGAGGGGGATAAAACAAATCAGACTAAAATCCCTTAATATGTACAGCTAAGAGGAGAGAAGGGAGAGGGGGATAAAACATATCAGACTAAAAGCCATTAATATGTACAGCTAAGAGGAGAGAAGGGAGAGGGGGATAAAACAAATGCAAATGAAATCCCTTGATATGTACAGCTCGGAGGAGAGAACGGAGAGGGGATAAAGCATATCAAACTGAAAGCCCTTAATATGTACAGCTAAGAGGAGAGAAGGGAGAGGGGGCTAAAACATATCAGACTGAAAGCTTTTAATATGTACAGCTAAGAGGAGAGAAGGGAGAGGGGATAAAACATATGAGACAGAAAGCCCTAAATATGTACAGCTAAGAGGAGAGAAGGGAGAGGGGATAAAACATATCAGACCGAAAGCCCTAAATATGTACAGCTAAGAGGAGAGAAGGGAGAGGGGATAAAACATATGAGACAGAAAGCCCTAAATATGTACAGCTAAGAGGAGAGAAGGGAGAGGGGGATAAAACACATCCAGCTGAAAGCCCTTAATATGTACAGCACAAAGGAGAGAAGGGAGATGAAAAAGATCTTAGCTCTCAATATGTACAGCTAAGAGGAGAGCAGGGAGAGGGGATAAAACATATCAGACTGAAAGCTTTTAATATGTACAGCTACGAGGAGAGAAGGGAGAGGGGGATAAAACGTATCAGACTGAAAGCCCTTAATATGTACAACTCGGATGAGAGAAGGGAGAGGGGAATAAACTATGTCAGACTGAAAGCTATTAATATGTAAAGCTTGGAGGAGAGAAGGGAGAGGGGGATAAAATATATTACACTGAAACCCCTTAATATGTACAGCTCGGAGGAGTGAAAGGAGAGGGGGATAAAACATATCAGACTGAAAGCTCTTAATATGTACAGCTACGAGGAGAGAATGGAGAGGGGGATAAAACGTATAAGACTGAAAGCCCTTAATATGTACAACTCGGATTAGAGAAGGGAGAGGGGAATAAACTATGTCAGACTGAAAGCTCTTAATATGTACAGCTTGGAGGAGAGAAGGGAGAGGGGCATAAAACATATTACACTGAAACCCCTTAATATATATAGCTCGGAGGAGAGAAGGGAGAGGGGAATACATTTGGGCAGACTGAAAGCTCTTACTATGTACAGCTTGGAGGAGATTAGGGAGAGGGGGATAAAACAAATCAGACTAAAATCCCTTAATATGTACAGCTAAAAGGAGAGAAGGGAGAGGGGGATAAAACATTTCAGACTAAAAGCCATTAATATGTACAGCTAAGAGGATAGAAGGGAGAGGGGGATAAAACACATGCAAATGAAATCCCTTAATATGTACAGCTCGGAGGAGAGAAGGGAGAGGGGATAAAGCATATCAAACTGAAAGCCCTTAATATGTACAGCTAAGAGGAGAGAAGGGAGAGGGGGCTAAAACATATCAGACTGAAAGCTTTTAATATGTACAGCTAAGAGGAGAGAAGGGAGAGGGGATAAAACATATCAGACCGAAAGCCTTTAATATGTACAGCTAAGAGGAGAGAAGGGAGAGGGGATAAAACATATGAGACAGAAAGCCCTTAATATGTACAGCTAAGAGGAGAGAAGGGAGAGGGGGGATAAAACATATCAGACTGAAAGTCCTTATTATGTAAGCTTGGAGGAGAGAAGGGAGAGGGGGATAAAACATATTACACTGAAACCCCTTAATATGTACAGCTCGGAGGAGTGAAGGGAGAGGGGCATAAAACATATCAGACTGACAGCCCTTAATATGTACAGCACAAGGGTGAGAAGGGAGAGGGGATAAAACATATCAAACTGAAAGCCCTTAATATGTACAGCTAAGAGGAGAGAAGGGAGAGGGGGCTAAAACATATCAGACCGAAATCCCTTAATATGTACAGCTAAGAGCAGAGAAGGGAGAGGGGATAAAACATATGAGACAGAAAGCCCTAAATATGTACAGCTAAGAGGAGAGAAGGGAGAGGGGGATAAAACATATCTGACTGAAAGCCATTAATATCTACAGCTAAGAGGAGAGCAGGGAGAGGGGATAAAACATATCAGTCTGAAAACTCTAAATATGTACAGCTAAGAGGAGAGAAGCGAGAGGGGATAAAACATATCAGACCGAAAGCCCTTAATATGTACAGCTAAGAGCAGAGAAGGGATAAAACATATGAGACAGAAAGCCCTAAATATGTACAGCTAAGAGGAAAGAAGGGAGAGGGGATAAAACATATCAGACTAAAAGCCCTTAATATGTACAGCTAAGAGGAGAGAAGGGAGAGGGGGATAAAACATATCAGACTGAAAGCCCTTAATATGTATAGCTAAGAGGAGTGAAGGGAGAGGGGGATAAAACATATCAGACTGAAAGCCCTTAATATGTATAGCTAAGAGGAGTGAAGGGAGAGGGGGATAAAACATATCACACTAAAAGCCCTTAATATGTAAGCTTAGATGAGAGAAGGGAGAGGGGAATAAAACATATCAGACTAAAAGCCTTTAATGTGTACAGCTCGGAGGAGAGAAGGGAGAGGGGATAAAACAAATCAGACTGAAAGCCCTTAATATGTACAGCTAAGAGGAGAGAAGGGAGAGGGGATAAAACATATCAGACTCAAAGCCCTTAATATGTACAGCTAAGAGGAAAGAAGGGAGAGGGGATAAAACATATGAGACAGAAAGCCCTAAATATGTACAGCTAAGAGGAGAGAAGGGAGAGGGGGATAAAACACATCCAACTGAAAGCCCTTAATATGTACAGCACAAAGGAGAGAAGGGAGAGGGGATAAAACAAATCAGACTGAAAGCCCTTAATATGTACAGCTAAGAGGGGAGAAGGGAGAGGACGATAAAACATATCAGACTGAAAGCCCTTAATATGTACAGCTAAGAGGGGAAAAGGGAGAGGGGGATAAAACATATCAGACTGAAAGCCCTTAATATGTACAGCTCAGAGGAGAGAAGGGAAAGGGGGATTTAACGTATCAGACTGAAAGCTCTTATTGTGAACAGCTCAGAGGAGAGAATGGAGAGGGGATAAAACATATCAGACTGAAAACCCTTAATATGTACAGCTCGGAAGAGAGAAGGGAGAGGGGGATGAATGTATGCTCTTTTTATTCTTTTCAGTCCATTAAGACAAATTCATGGCCTTGACCTAGTGACAAAGAGAGACTGGGGTTTGTTCAGTGGTGAGTTGTGTGATAGCTTGTACCACAAGTTGAGTTAATAGTTGAGTTTGAGATATGTAGACCTGATATCTGCAATCGTCTTATCAATTTATTGTTTGGCAAGTTGGTCCCTGGGAGTTCTTTATGTCTTTAACTTTTTCACTGCTTAAAAGCCACACACACTCAATATCAGAAATGACCTCCTGTCCTCAATCATGTGTAGTAAGCAGCAAATAGTATAATCTACTGGTGCAATGTGGAACATTAGTACTAACATGGGACAAAAAGCACATAACCGTGAGACATTGATTGTAGCAGGTATCCATCCGAACCACCGGTCATCACAATAGTCCATACTCACTGTTTCAAACAGAAAACTACTAATAACCACATCCTACTAAGGAAAGTAATGAAAAGTATCTTCCAAAAAGGAAGGCTCATCTGCGATAATTGAGACCTATTTTTAGAAGTCAAATCTGGAATAAACTTCCAAAAGTGATGGAATCAGCAGTAATATTCTATTGGTTTCCATGGTGACTGCTCCACTTTTAGAGCTTTACCCCAGTATTAACCTAACGGTCTCCTAATTGGTTTGTGACAGAATAGGCAGCAGTAGTGGTTTGTCTTTGCACCACAAATGCTCAGCATCCAGTCTGTCATTGCCACAAGGCAGCATTTATTTGTGATCAGAATCCCTAATAATAAGTTATGGTATTCACGTGTAGCCTACAGATTGTATAACTGTGCCAGGGTCATTAGGATGCATTTATATCATCCTTTTACAGGTAATTCACCAATTCCTGGAGAGAACTGGCAGTGGTGGATTCTGTGCTAATGATGGCTTGATGCACACTACCTTGACATCACTCCCTTTTGGAGGAGTGGGTAAGTGGTAAAGATTTCATTTTGTCTCAACTCATCTGTTTTTTGAGAACGCAAAAGATTTATAGTACTACAGAAACCCACAGAGTTTCCGTGCCTAGAGCATAAATTGTCCTATATGTGGTGGCCTCTAGCATGAGTACACTTACTCTAGTAACATAGAAAAATAGAATGTGTTGGCAGATAAGAACCATTCGGTAAGGGAACATTGGTAATCTATCCGTGGCAGAAGTTTAGGGTCTATTCAGACCACCGGGATATCCCCGCCTGATCTGCACGGAATACCTCATCCTTGGTAAATATCCCCAGTAGTCAGTCAGGAATAGAGATTGGGTGATTATCCACTTCTCCCAACTACTCCACTAATAAAGTGGCTCTGTAGCACTTCACGATATTGCCGTTCTCTATCTTTCTCTCCTTCATGTATTCAAATAGACAAGAAGCTACGGGGGCCTATACATGACTATACTGTTTGTTGATTTATTTTATTACGCGGACTGTGTGGAATCTGGATCTGCGATATAGCGGACTTGTGATAATCAGGATTTGCCAGAGTCCGCCTACAGGACCTTTACCTTGGTGAAGAGTTGAATATATCTCTGACACTATAATCATTCCATAACATCCCTATAATGGGGCCTAAAGGAGACAGAAATTGTGAGAAAGCCGAGAAATTAAGAGTCTAATAAATCTAGCAAAGCACATCCAATAAATGCATAATGAGTGAGCTTGACATCTGCAGTGAGGAAATTATTTGAAGGATTGCTAAAGGTCTACACTCAGGAATACATCTTGAATCAGAATATAATTAGTAAAAGTCAACATGGTTTTGTGAAAGACAGGTCTTGTCAAACAAACTTAATAACATTCTATGAAGAGGTCAGTAATAATATAGATCTAGGTGGCAGTTGAAGTGATCTATTTGGATTTTGCTGAAGCATTTGATACATTTCCACACAAAAGGTTACTCTACAAATTGAGAGAAATAAGATTGGGGAAAATGTATGTATTTGGATTGAAAATTGGCTAAAAGATAGAACACAAAGGGTTGTTGTAAATGGATGAGCCTCAAATTGGACCAGGGTAGTGAGCGGAGTACCTCAGGGGTCTGTTTTGGGACCTCTTCTTTTTAATATGTTTATTAATGATCTCCCCCGTTGTGCTGAGAGCCATGTCTCAGTGTTTGCTGATGACACTAAATTAGGTAAGATAATAAAGACTAAGCTTGATGTTTTTTCTTTGCAGGAAGATTTGGACAGAGTGGGGGACTGGGCAATAAAGTTGCAAATGAAATTCAATATAGACAAATGTAAAGTTATGCATTATGGGGAAAATAATAACAAAGCAACGTATACTTTAAATGGTATTTCCCTGGGTAAAACTACTAATGAAAAGTATTTAGAAATAATTGTAGATAACAAACTTGGCAACAGTGCCCAATGCCAGTCAGCAGCTGCAAGGGCCAATAAGATATTGGCATGTATAAAACGAGGTATAGATTCACGGGAGGAGGACATCATCTTGCCTCTTTAAAAATCCATGGTAAGACCTCACCTTGAATATGCAGTACAATTCTGGGCACCAGCCCTTCAAAAGGATATTAAGGAACTAGAAAAAGTGCAAAAGAGAGCTACAAAATTAATAAGGGGATTGGAGGATCTTAGTTATGAAGAGAGACTTAAAAAATTGCATTTATTTACTTTAGAAAAAAGGCATCGTAGACGGGATATGATAACATTATATAAATATGTGCAGGGCCAATATAAAGAGCTCTCCAGGGACCTGTTCATTAACAGAAATGTACAAAGAAAAAGAGGTCACCCCCTGAGACTGGAAGAGCAAAGATTTCATAGACAGCAAAGGAAGGAATTCTTTACGGTAAGGACAATAAAGTTATGGAGCTCCCTGCCAAGAGACGTAGTGCTATCAACCACAATAGAACATACAGGTCTATTAATAATAGAATAAGCATTAATAATAGAGCTTATTGATCCAAGGAGAAATCTGTTTGCCCTTTTGAGTCAAGAAGGAATTTTTCCCCCAGCGGAGGCAAAATTCTAAATAGCTTCCTTATGGGTTTTTGCCTTCTTTTGGATCAAAATGCTTGAATGATAGGTAGAAGAGTTGAACTTGATGGACTTTTTTCAACCTAAAATACTATGTTACTATGCATATTACTCACAGAGAAGTCAGACTAATATCTCGATAATATCAGATAAGTCATCGCCTGATCAGTTAAATGAACCTCCGATATTGGAAATGGATACTCACCTTACTTCGGACATCTTGGAAAGAGCACTAGATACCTTGTATGCTAAGATAAAAACAGACCTAGACAGAAATGTATTAGTCTTTAAAGAGGAACTCTCACAACTGAAGGTAACTCTACAATCAAGGCACTGAGTGGATCAATTTAAAAAATGGAGAACAAAATCGCCAACCTAGAAGATAGATCCTTGCGTCAAAATCTTAGAATTCAAGGAGTACCAGAGGAAGTTACTAATTTAGATCAATATGCACTGGATTTTTTGTCACTCTATGTTGATCCCAAGATATTTGGAGCAATGTCCATTGAATGGATCCACAGACTACCAAAACCAGCTACCTAAAAGCAATCAAATATAACTAGGGACATAATTGTTTGTTTTTGTAGTTTTTGAATAAAGGATATGCTCTCTAAAGAGTTGACAAAAAAACCCTTCTAAAGATCCAAAATATTATTCAATAAATATCTTCTCAAACCTATCTCTGACCACCAGGCTGAACAGAAAGAAATATGCAATGTATACTGCCTTTCTTCGAGAACAGAAAATTACATATACATGGGGTTTTCCTACAAAATTGAGTTTTTTTTACAAGGATAAATGACATCTATGTTTGGACCCCCAGCAAGTCAAAGAGAAACTTATATCTTGGAGCCTGTGGAAAGATTAAAATGCTCAGCTGAGATGGAAGACATCGTCTAAGGAACGAGATTGTTATAGTCTACCGACAGGGATAAATTTAAAACTTTTCTTTTTTTCTTTTTTCTTTTATTACAGATATTAGCTTAATGGAAATCCCTGAACTTGATTTATGGAAATCCGATATTTTTTAAATGCTGGACATGACTTCTGGCTTTTTTTTCCCTTTCCCCATTTCCTGCCTTTTTTTCTGCTGGATTATTTAATATATTAAGCACATTTACCATAAATATAATGCCAAATCTATATAGATTATGTAAGGAGCAGGCCGATAGTCGAATGTATGAGAACATCTGTCTGTACCAAATATGACCCAAAAAGTGTATCATATGAGAATGAGGAATGTACTAACAACCTAACTCTGATTATGTATAGAAATGCCTCACATAAGTTCAGTTTTTTTGGGGGGGGGTGTAACGGAGCTGCAATATTAAATCCCAATATCTCCGCTGGTAAAAGAAGGTAATCCAAATAAAGCGCTGGAAAGTAAGGCAATATCCCAAATCCCCCAGTAACCGGACGAAACACAGTTCTGGGAGTCAACTGATTAGTTTATTCACAGTTTCAGCATTTATCCAATTCCCCATGCAAGGGGTTTCCTTAATTAATTATACAATAGTGAACTACCTGGGAAGTGCAAATACAGGACATTTCTCCCACCATGCACTGTACGGGAGGGGCACTCCCACTAGATAATCCTGTTAAGTGGATTATCCCTCAATACAGCAGAACCTGGTTTTAACGTAAGAATATATATTAACATGAATACATCTTTACACCAGGGTAACACAGCTATTTCAGACAACCTTTAAATATTCTGCAATAAGTGGCTAGGTTTGCCACAGGGGGTTTGTTTTTCAATCTCTCTCTCTTCCTTTTTCTCTCTCTCTGTCTCTCCGTGCCTGCTTCCCTTGCCTCTTTTCTGGCTGACTGCTCAATACACTAAGCACATTAATTATACATATAATGTCAAATTTGTACAGGTCATGTAAGGAACAGGCCAATATATGTATATATGAAAATATCTGTCTACACTAAATATGACGAAAATAAGACATTGCATGTCTTAATATGTTAGGGGAGGAGATTGTATCACATGAGAATGAAGGTATGCAATAATAATAATAACTTTAAATTTGACTATATATAGATATATTACGCATATATTTTGGGCTCCTCAGACCCTTGATTAAGGGGGAGGGGGGTAGGGGGAGGAAGTAGTGGAAATATTTTATTTTTCTTTCTTTCTTTTTTTTCTTCTCTCTCTCTTATCCTCTTTTTTCCTTTTTCTTTTCTTAATTTTCTATTTGTACCCTTGTTGGTATGATAAAGCATGGTATTTGAGCTGAGCCGCTCGTTTCTGCCCCTTAACCTTGATGGTTCAGGGTATAGTTTTCTCTCAGTGCACCACAGCTGTGTTTTGGCTGTGTTGCCCTGACAGAGGGCTGGATGTTTTTTTCTATGTGTGAGTTTGTGTTTCAAGAGAGTCAGCTTAATGGTTCGGTGGCTTGTTTTTGGGATCGGGGGGGGGGGGGGGATGGGTTTTCTATGTTCCTTAGGTTTGATACACTTAACGCGCAGGGACTGAATTCTCCATACAAAAGAGCTTATCTCTATGATACTTTAATAACTGAAGCAATAGACGTGGCATTCATCCAGGAAACGCATTGGAAAGCCGACCAGCCTATTCTATGGAAATACCGTAGATTTCCGTATATATATGTATCCTCTCTTCAGGGAAAGAAAAAAAGCGGTGTAGCGATAATTATCTCTGCTAAAAATACGTTTGAATATGTCCATCATGAGACTGATCAGGAGGGAAGAAGTCTAACTCTGATATGTCGTATAAATGACACGGAATATACTCTGTGTAATCTATATACTCCCTCGGACAGGGTGATAAGATTTCTGGACTCTGCGATTGAGTCAGTTGAAATAATAAACAAGGGGATATGCGTTATTGGGGGTGACCTAAACTGCATTGCTAATGTTAACAAAGACAGGAAGGATATGAGAGCTGGTAAGGGGGATCCTCGCCTCAAGGCAAGGGCGGATCGCTTTTCCGCTACCCTTTATAGGAACGGTTTCTACGATGTGTGGAGAACCATGCACCCCAATGAGCAAAATTTTTCATTCTACTCAGCGGCACATGCTTCATATTCTCACATAGACTATTTTTTGATGATCGGGCTCACCCTCAAGAGGTGTTCCAGCTCGAGGATGGGCAACATCTCCTGGTCAGATCATGCCCCTGTGTACATGAACTTAAAAGATGCCCCTATATACAAGATACGAGGAGATTAAATGAGACCTTGTAACAACAAGGAGGTATCAGAGTTCACTTTGTGGTGTGTGATAAAGAGTGACATGAGAGGCCACCTTATAAAGCGTGGGACCTGGATAAAGAAACTGAGCAGAAGAGGTCTACCTGACCTATATATTTCACTTGTCCAACTAAAGAGAGTACATAAATTGAATCAGACTACGGGGTCCTGGTGGAGATAGACTCCATAAGGAATACCATTATATTAAAACTTAGGGAAAAGACAGAAGCAAGCATACTCCATTTAAAACAACAATGGTATTATAGTAACAGCAGAGTGGGAAAGGACTTAACTAGGAAACTTAAGTTTATAAAGCAAGCATCAAGGATTAAAGAAATTAACTTCCATGCTGAAACATGCATAACTCTGATCCAGATTGGCTCAGCCTTCAGAGAATACCGTATTTGCTCGATTATAAGACAAGGTTTTTTTCAGAAAATTTTCTTATAATCGAGGTTGTTTTATAATCTGATCTCAAATTGAGGTCAGATTATAAAACAGCGATCCAGGTCCCCAGCAGATCTGCAGGGGACCTGGATCCCCCTCTCTAACAGCAGGGGAATGTCTGCGCGATGTGGCTTCGTCACAGAAGTCCCGGAGGTCGTGCCGGGCGGCAGCAGGGGAGGTCTGCGCTCATCGCGCAGACATCCTCTGCTGCCCCACTAGCCACCAGGGAGAATCGGGCAGCTGGGGGATGTCTGCACGATACGTGCAGACATCCTCCATGCTGCCCGACACGGCAGTCTATTATGACGGACCAGCTGTCCGTCATAATAGACTGCTGTTTCGGGCAGCATGGAGGATGTCTGCACGTATCGTGCAGACATCCCCTGGCTGCCCCCACTAGCCACCATGGATCGACTTCCAGGTGAGGGGGAGGGAGGGGGAAGAGAGACAGGGGGAGGGGGGCAGAGAGACAGGGAGAGGGAGGGGAGCAGAGAGACAGGGGGGGGGGGACAGAGCGACAAGAGGAGGGAGGGGGAAGAGACAGAGACAGGGGGAGGAAGAGGCAGAGGGAGGGGGGGGACAGAGCAACAAGGGGAGGGAGGGTGGCAGAGAGAAACAAGGGGGGAGAGACAGAGGCGAGGGCGAGTCAAAGGGAGGGGGAGAGAGACAAAGCTGTGGGCAAGGGAAAGAGAGGCAGAATTGGCACATAAAAGTAAATAAAAACAAGAAATGCATTTTTTTTATATAATTTTTTATTAAAAAAGCAATTTACATGTGAATATATACAAGTTTAACTTTTTTCCTATAGGCTAGTCTTATATTCAGGCTTTTAGTTTTTTTCCTAAAGGAATATCCAAAGTTTGGGGGGTCGTCTTATAATCAGGGTCGTCTTATAATCGAGCAAATACGGTATTATAAAACCCTATATAATCTGGAGGAATCATGGGTTACATCACAAGAGATAATGGATAAATAAAAAGAGAGACAGCGCTAAAATATACCCCAAAAAGAACAAGACATAATTTATAAAAATAGAAAAGATTTATTGTCACAAAATATACATGTATATAAGGTAAAAAGACTACAACTAAGTCTAATACCACAGTAATATAATAAGAAAACAAATGGAATAAAATATACACAAAAAAGTAATATCAATATGCAGTAAAGTAGAAAAAAATAATATATAAAATATATATAGTACAACCTTACCCACTGCTAGTATAGTGTTGTTCACCTGGCCAGGTACAGAACATATGTATAAAATATACACTATAAGCACAGACACAAAAACAGGACACCCCTCAGGACGTGTTTATTCACAAAATATACATGTATATAAGGTAAAAAGACTACAACTAAGTCTAATACCACAGTAATATAATAAGAAATTTGTTAGTGGTTTGCCCCCCTCACCATATTGAGAGATATCCTTTCCTCCATATTTGTTCTAATGTAAGGTTTTTCTGTGTGTGGAGCTAATACGGGTTAGTTTTTTATTCTTTTTTGATTATATACTTACTATCACTGCCCTTTCATCTTTCACATATTTCCACATTGTTTCTTTTTTATATCTAAGCGCTGTGCACTCTTCTTTTTTTATATTACAAGAGATAATGGGGTTTCTAGATGGACTCGATCTCCCCTGAGAAACTGAATATACTTAACCAACCTCTCTCAAAGCTGGAAATTGCTCCCACAATCAGCGACCTGAAGGAGGCTAAAGCCCCTGGACCAGATGGCTTTCTGGCCATCTTTATAAAATCCTGTGCCCAGTGATCTCTCCAACTTGTGTACAATAAAATCAATGTAAATGTAAGTTTCCCGGCAGAAATTATGGTGGCTAACATTTCACCTATAGCAAAACCATAGAAGGACCCAACTCAGGTCACGAACTATAGACCAATTTCTATAATTAATCTTTATATAAAAATATATTCCAAAATCTTGGCTCAAAGATTGAAATTGGTTATTTTAGATTTAATACATCAGGATCAAGCGGGATTTATGCCAGGTATATCAACAGAGGCCAACACCGGGAGAGTACTTAAAATTCTAGAAGAGATCCACCTACAAGAAACCCCCTCTGTCCTTCTGGCCTTAGATGCTAGAAGGCATTTGACAGAGTTAACTGGAGGTTTCTTTTGGATACTTTTGAGAAGGTATTTGACCTCTCGGGATCATTTCTCCAATATACCAAGGCATTATATATGTCTCCTTCCGCTAAGATCAAGGGCCTTTCTCTAACATCTGATTTTTTTCAATCTTTAATAGCACACGGCAAGGTTGGGCTCTCGCCCCCTTGCTTTACGCGTTAACTATGGAACCCTTTGCTGCTTCAGTTAGGAAGAATCCACATATAAGAGGCATAAAGATCGACCCCCAGACTCATGCTATCACATTATATACTGATGATGACTTCTTGTCCTTGTCTACCCCACTGGACTCCATTCCAGCTCTGATGAAGGAGATACAGCTCTTTGGTTATTATTCGAACTATAAAATAAATATTTCTAAAATACAGATTATACCTCTATATCAAAATACAGCAGAATTAGGCAAACTTGAAATTATAGGATACAAAAAGGGCCTCCCCGAACATATTGACTATTTAGGTGTCACCTTCTGCCCAAAGATAGAGCAAATAGTGGACCTGAATTATACCATACTAAAAAAAATAGTTAAAATCAATGTTCTTACGTTGGAAAGGCATGGAGCTATCATGTATGGGCCGGATAGGCATTTTGAAATCATATGTAGTTCCAAAATTCCTGTATCTCCTCAGGGCCATACCACTAACAGTGCCGCGGGTGCACCTCAGGGACCTGGAGCTTCTATTCGCCTCATATGTATGGGGGGAATGAAGATCCAGGATCCCCAGACAAATCTTAATGAGGGAGGTAGATAGGGGTGGCCTGGGATATCCGGACCCATATCAGCTTTATGACATTGATCAACTGGCCCATATGTCACTTACCTGATCTCCTCACGTCGCTTGTTACCTCCATCTTCATGCCATCATAGTTCTCGTGTTGTTACGGCTGCCATGTTTTTGGAGTCAGGAAGTCACAACTGACTTCTGGAGACATTTTTCATCTACGGCTGCCGTGTTTTCGGAGTCAGGAAGTCAACCTGTTCAATTGTTTTCTAGTTACCTGTGCAAAGAGTTCTATTTTTAGGCTATTGCTATATTTTGTCTTACTTCTGATTTTGACCCTCGGCTTGTTTCTTGACTCTGTTTTGATCTCCGCCTGCATCGACCCCGGCTAGTACCTTGACTTCGTTTGATTTCCTCCTGCCTTGAATCCTCGGCTTGTTTTGATTTTGCTTGTTTTCCGCCTGCCTCGATCCCCTGGCTTGTTCATCGACACCACTTGATTTCTGTCAATTTATATCTTCAACCAGTTTCAGTCTGTCTTGTCTCATGTGCTGCTCAGTGTACTCCAGCAACCCATTCCTGGTTACCACTAGATTGTACTTGTGCCGCACAAGCCCCTGGCAAAATATTATCCTGGGCTCAACATTCGGTTACATATTTGTCAGGGTGAACACCACAAAGTACTTCCCAAGAGGTGATCTTGCAACAAGGGTCGCTCCTCCTGGGTGTCACCGGTACACCGTTACAGTTTACACCATATAATATCTTGGATTAATAATAGACCAAGGAATCCACCCTGGTTGAGCATTGAGAAGCATAGAAGTAATCTACTTGACCCTTTTTTGCTTCTGTGGGTGACCCCCAAACAATATGGAAGATTGGATACACTGGGCTTGATGATTAGTAACCTCATTTCATCTCTACATGCAATGAGAAAGAGGTTCCATCTCAGGATCTCTCCATCCAGGGCCTCCCCAACTGGGGTTATCACATGGTACATAGCTAATATAAACATGTCCACATGGATTAACAGTGGGATTAAAACATTGGGAGACCTAAGTATGGAAGATAATATAATTCCATTCTCTGATCTTCAGAGAGCATATAACCTTTCCGATTCGGAACGGTTCACCTATATCAGAGTTAGACACTTCCTTGTATCAAATCATCCATCTGAGCCTGACTTGTTCCCACACGCCATGCTAAATATAATACAAATTGTAACAACATATGTATTGGCTGTGTCACTAAGAGAAAGGGTAGCAGGCACATACTTGGTGGCACTGTACACTCTTAGCCCCAATTAAGAATAAAATGTCGGATATCGCACAGGTAGTTGTATGTAGAACTATGGATTTGACTGCCCAGTCTTTCCTGTTCCAAATTGGTTTCCCTGAGATAAAAATATAGCGGAAATATTTATTGATAAATATTTTCTTGGCTGCTAAATTATGCATAACTAGATCCTGGAAAAAAACAACAGTTCCCACCTGGGCAGAAAGGGTCTTTTATGGAATGAATTGTGAGCTATATGATAATATTTGGTTAACCTGGGAATCGAGTATCAAGAACTGAGCGGAGGGACCCCTGTGCGTTGAGTGAGTGCATTCAGGGCTAGGGTTTAAATGTTTCTATCATATCCCCCCTGTTCAACCCAACCCATGAACCAGTTTAGTAGCCTTTCTCTGAACTCTCTCCAAAGTATCAATATCCTTCTGGAGATACGGTCTCCAGTACTGCATACAATTCTCCAAGTGAGGTCTCACCAGTGCTCTGTACAATACACCAAGTGAGGTCTCACCAGTGCTCTGTACAATACTCCAAGTGAGGTCTCACCAGTACTCTGTACAATACTCCAAGTGAGGTCTCACCAGCGCTCTGTACAATACTCAAGTGAGGTCTCACCAGCACTCTGTACAATACTCTAAGTGAGGTCTCACCAGTGCTCTATACAATACTCCAAGTGAGGTCTCACCAGTGTCTGTACAATACTCTAAGTGAGATCTCACCAGCGCTCTGTACAATACTCCAAGTGAGGTCTCACCAGCGCTCTGTACAATACTCTAAGTGAGGTCTCACCAGTGCTCTATACAATACTCCAAGTGAGGTCTCACCAGTGTCTGTACAATACTCCAAGTGAGATCTCACCAGCGCTCTGTACAATACTCCAAGTGAGGTCTCACCAGTGCTCTGTACAATACTCCAAGTGAGGTCTCACCAGCGCTCTGTACAATACTCCAAGTGAGGTCTCACCAGCGCTCTGTACAATACTCCAAGTGAGGTCTCACCAGCGCTCTGTACAATACTCCAAGTGAGGTCTCACCAGCGCTCTGTACAATACTCCAAGTGAGGTCTCACCAGCGCTCTGTACAATACACCAAGTGAGGTCTCACCAGTGCTCTGTACAATACTCCAAGTGAGGTCTCACCAGCGCTCTGTACAATACTCCAAGTGAGGTCTCACCAGCGCTCTGTACTATACTCCAAGTGAGGTCTCACCAGTGCTCTATACAATACTCCAAGTGAGGTCTCACCAGTGTCTGTACAATTCTCCAAGTGAGATCTCACCAGCGCTCTGTACAATACTCCAAGTGAGGTCTCACCAGTGCTCTGTACAATACTCCAAGTGAGGTCTCACCAGCGCTCTGTACAATACTCCAAGTGAGGTCTCACCAGCGCTCTGTACAATACTCCAAGTGAGGTCTCACCAGCGCTCTGTACAATACTCCAAGTGAGGTCTCACCAGCGCTCTGTACAATACTCCAAGTGAGGTCTCACCAGCGCTCTGTACAATACTCCAAGTGAGGTCTCACCAGCGCTCTGTACAATACACCAAGTGAGGTCTCACCAGTGCTCCGTACAATACTCCAAGTGAGGTCTCACCAGCGCTCTGTACAATACACCAAGTGAGGTCTCACCAGTGCTCTGTACAATACTCCAAGTGAGGTCTCACCAGCGCTCTGTACAATACTCCAAGTGAGGTCTCACCAGCGCTCTGTACAATACTCCAAGTGAGGTCTCACCAGCGCTCTGTACAATACTCCAAGTGAGGTCTCACCAGCGCTCTGTACAATACTCCAAGTGAGGTCTCACCAGCGCTCTGTACAATACACCAAGTGAGGTCTCACCAGTGCTCTGTACAATACTCCAAGTGAGGTCTCACCAGCGCTCTGTACAATACTCCAAGTGAGGTCTCACCAGCGCTCTGTACTATACTCCAAGTGAGGTCTCACCAGTGCTCTATACAATACTCCAAGTGAGGTCTCACCAGTGTCTGTACAATACTCCAAGTGAGATCTCACCAGCGCTCTGTACAATACTCCAAGTGAGGTCTCACCAGTGCTCTGTACAATACTCCAAGTGAGGTCTCACCAGCGCTCTGTACAATACTCCAAGTGAGGTCTCACCAGCGCTCTGTACAATACTCCAAGTGAGGTCTCACCAGCGCTCTGTACAATACTCCAAGTGAGGTCTCACCAGCGCTCTGTACAATACTCCAAGTGAGGTCTCACCAGCGCTCTGTACAATACTACAAGTGAGGTCTCACCAGCGCTCTGTACAATACACCAAGTGAGGTCTCACCAGTGCTCTGTACAATACTCCAAGTGAGGTCTCACCAGCGCTCTGTACAATACACCAAGTGAGGTCTCACCAGTGCTCTGTACAATACTCCAAGTGAGGTCTCACCAGCGCTCTGTACAATACTCCAAGTGAGGTCTCACCAGCGCTCTGTACAATACTCCAAGTGAGGTCTCACCAGCGCTCTGTACAATACTCTAAGTGAGGTCTCACCAGTGCTCTGTACAATACGCCAAGTGAGGTCTCACCAGCGCTCTGTACAATACTCCAAGTGAGGTCTCACCAGTGCTCTGTACAATACTCCAAGTGAGGTCTCACCAGTGCTCTATACAATACGCCAAGTGAGGTCTCACCAGCGCTCTGTACAATACTCCAAGTGAGGTCTCACCAGTGCTCTGTACAATACACCAAGTGAGGTCTCACCAGCGCTCTGTACAATACTCTAAGTGAGGTCTCACCAGCGCTTTGTACAATACTCCAAGTGAGGTCTCACCAGTGCTCTGTCCAATACGCCAAGTGAGGTCTCAACAGTGCTCTGTACAATACTCCAAGTGTTGTCTCACCAGCGCTCTATACAATACTCCAAGTTAAGTCTCACCAGTGCTCTGTACAATACTCCAAGTGAGGTCTCACCAGTTCTCTGTACAATGGCATGAGCACTTCCCTTTTTCTACGGCTAATACCTCTCCCTATGCAACAAAGCATTCTGCTAATACCTCTCCCTATGCAACCAAGCATTCCACTAATACCTCTCCCTATGCAACAAAGCATTCTACTAATACCTCTCCCTATATAACCAAGCATTCTGCTAATACCTCTCCCTATACAACCAAGCATTCTGCTAATACCTATCCCTATACAACCAAGCATTCTGCTAATACCTCTCCCTATACAACCAGGCATTCCACTAATACCTCTCCCTATGCAACAAAGCATTCTGCTAATACCTCTCCCTATACAACAAAGCATTCTGCTAATACCTCTCCCTATACAACCAAGCATTCTGCTAATACCTCTCCCTATTCAACCAAGAATTCTGCTAGCATTTCCTGTTGCTCTAGTATATGTCTATCTACCTTTATTACTCCTAAATCCCTTTCCTCAGATGTTGAGGTTAGTACTGTACCAAATATTCTATAGTCTGCTTTTGGGTTTCACTAGATCATCCAAGCAAGAGTACACTTACAACAGTTTTATTTTTTATTGTAAAACTAGAGAAGATTTGGAACTTGTGTTGAGTGCAGTTGTGCAGCAGATACAATCTATCATATTAAACTGATTTGTATGAAAACTTGGCTCAGAGTTACAGTTAAAAGTTTGTTCTTGTGTTGGTTTGCACTCTGCAGGTCACAGTGGAATGGGGAAGTACCACGGCAAGTTTAGCTTTGACACGTTTTCCCATCACCGGGCATGTCTCCTGCGCAGCTCGGGACGCGAAAAACTTAATGAAATACGATATCCACCCTATGATGAGAGTCGCCTTGGATTCCTCTTGTACTCGACAGAAGTGAAACGCAAGGGCTGGTGTGTTATCCAGTGAGCAAGAAAAATGATGTACATTCACATGTCCTGCCCTTTTATAAAGAGATACTATACATCCTGAACCTGTATAAAGAAATCATTTATATTCACATGTCCTGCCCTTTTATAAAGAGATACTATACATCCTGAACCTGTATAAAGAAATCCTATATATTCACATGTCCTGCACTTT
Organism: Pelodytes ibericus; assembly: GCA_036172795.1. Classification (NCBI taxonomy): domain Eukaryota; kingdom Metazoa; phylum Chordata; class Amphibia; order Anura; family Pelodytidae; genus Pelodytes; species Pelodytes ibericus. The sequence goes on from CM069857.1 coordinate 83,507, forward strand.
TATAAAGAGATACTATACATCCTGAACCTGTATAAAGAAATCCTATATATTCACATGTCCTGCACTTTTATAAAGAGATACTATACATCCTGAACCTGTATAAAGAAATCCTATACATTCACATGTCCTGACCTTTTATAAAGAGATACTATACATCCTGAACCTGTATAAAGAAATCATACATATTCACATGTCCTGACCTTTTATAAAGAGATACTATACATCCTGAACCTGTATAAGGAAATCATATATATTCACATGTCCTGACCTTTTATAAAGAGATACTATACATCCTGAACCTGTATAAAGAAATCATATACATTCACATGTCCTGCACTTTTATAAAGAGATAATATACATCCTGAACCTGTATAAAGAAATCCTATATATTCACATGTCCTGCCCTTTTTTTATAAAGAGATACTATACATCCTGAACCTGTATAAAGAAATCCTATATATTCACATGTCCTGCCCTTTTATAAAGAGAAACTTTACATCCTGAACCTGTATAAAGAAATCATATATATTCACATGTCCTGCCCTTTTATAAAGAGATACTATACATCCTGAACCTGTATAAAGAAATCATATACATTCACATGTCCTGCACTTTTATAAAGAGATACTATACATCCTGAACCTGTATAAAGAAATCCTATATATTCACATGTCCTGCCCTTTTATAAAGAGATACTATACATCCTGAACCTGTATAAAGAAATCCTATACATTCACATGTCCTGCACTTTTATAAAGAGATACTATACATCCTGAACCTGTATAAAGAAATCATATACATTCACATGTCCTGCCCTTTTATAGAGCGTTACTATACATCCTGAACCTGTATAAAGAAATCATATACATTCACATGTCCTGCCCTTTTATAAAGAGATACTATACATCCTGAACCTGTATAAAGAAATCCTATATATTCACATGTCCTGCCCTTTTATAAAGAGATACTATACATCCTGAACCTGTATAAAGAAATCCTATATATTCACATGTCCTGCCCTTTTATAAAGAGATACTATACATCCTGAACCTGTATAAAGAAATCCTATACATTCACATGTCCTGCCCTTTTATAAAGAGATACTATACATCCTGAACCTGTATAAAGAAATCCTATATATTCACATGTCCTGCCCTTTTATAAAGAGATACTATACATCCTGAACCTGTATAAAGAAATCATATATATTCACATGTCCTGTCCTTTTATAAAGAGATACTATACATCCTGAACCTGTATAAAGAAATCCTATATATTCACATGTCCTGCCATTTTATAAAGAGATACTAGACATCCTGAACCTGTATAAAGAAATCAGATATATTCACATGTCTTGTCCTTTTATAAAGAGATACTATACATCCTGAACCTGTATAAAGAAATCATATACATTCACATGTCCTGCCATTATATAAAGAGATACTAGACATCCTGAACCTGTATAAAGAAATCATATATATTCACATGTCCTGTCCTTTAATAAAGAGATACTATACATCCTGAACCTGTATAAAGAAATCATATATATTCACATGTCCTGCCCTTTTATAAAGAGATACTATACATCCTGAACCTGTATAAAGAAATCATATATATTCACATGTCCTGACCTTTTATAAAGAGATACTATACATCCTGAACCTGTATAAAGAAATCATATACATTCACATGTCCTGACCTTTTATAGAGCGTTACTATACATCCTGAACCTGTATAAAGAAATCATTTATATTCACATGTCCTGTCCTTTTATAGAACGTTACTATACATCCTGAACCTGTATAAAGAAATCATATATATTCACATGTCCTGCCCCTTTATAAAGAGATACTATACATCCTGAACCTGTATAAGGAAATCATATATATTCACATGTCCTGCCCTTTTATAAAGAGATACTATACATCCTGAACCTGTATAAAGAAATCATATATATTCACATGTCCTGCCCTTTTATAGAGCGTTACTATACATCCTGAACCTGTATAAAGAAATCATATATATTCACATGTCCTGTCCTTTTATAAAGAGATACTATACATCCTGAACCTGTATAAAGAAATCATATATATTCACATGTCCTGCCCTTTTATAAAGAGATACTATACATCCTGAACCTGTATAAAGAAATCATATATATTCACATGTCCTGCCCTTTTATAAAGAGATACTATACATCCTGAACCTGTATAAAGAAATCATTTATATTCACATGTCCTGCCCTTTTATAAAGAGATACTATACATCCTGAACCTGTATAAAGAAATCATATATATTCACATGTCCTGCCCTTTTATAAAGAGATACTATACATCCTGAACCTGTATAAAGAAATCATATACATTCACATGTCCTGTCCTTTTATAAAGAGATACTATACATCCTGAACCTGTATAAAGAAATCATTTATATTCACATGTCCTGACCTTTTAAAAAGAGATACTATACATCCTGAACTTGTATAAGGAAATCATATACATTCACATGTTCTTCCCTTTTTTAATGAGATACTATACATCCTGAACCTGTATAAGGAAATCATATATATTCACATGTCCTGCCCTTTTATAAAGAGATACTATACATCCTGAACCTGTATAAAGAAATCATATACATTCACATGTCCTGCCCTTTTATAAAGAGATACTATACATCCTGAACCTGTATAAAGAAATCATATACATTCACATGTCCTGCACTTTTATAAAGAGATACTATACATCCTGAACCTGTATAAAGAAATCCTATATATTCACATGTCCTGCCCTTTTATAAAGAGATACTATACATCCTGAACCTGTATAAAGAAATCCTATACATTCACATGTCCTGCACTTTTATAAAGAGATACTATACATCCTGAACCTGTATAAAGAAATCATATACATTCACATGTCCTGCCCTTTTATAGAGCGTTACTATACATCCTGAACCTGTATAAAGAAATCATATACATTCACATGTCCTGCCCTTTTATAAAGAGATACTATACATCCTGAACCTGTATAAAGAAATCCTATATATTCACATGTCCTGCCCTTTTATAAAGAGATACTATACATCCTGAACCTGTATAAAGAAATCCTATATATTCACATGTCCTGCCCTTTTATAAAGAGATACTATACATCCTGAACCTGTATAAAGAAATCCTATACATTCACATGTCCTGCCCTTTTATAAAGAGATACTATACATCCTGAACCTGTATAAAGAAATCCTATATATTCACATGTCCTGCCCTTTTATAAAGAGATACTATACATCCTGAACCTGTATAAAGAAATCATATACATTCACATGTCCTGCCCTTTTATAAAGAGATACTATACATCCTGAACCTGTATAAAGAAATCCTATATATTCACATGTCCTGCGCTTTTATAAAGAGATACTATACATCCTGAACCTGTATAAAGAAATCCTATATATTCACATGTCCTGTCCTTTTATAAAGAGATACTATACATCCTGAACCTGTATAAGGAAATCCTATATATTCACATGTCCTGACCTTTTATAAAGAGATACTATACATCCTGAACCTGAATAAAGAAATCATATATATTCACATGTCCTGATGTTTTATAAAGAGATACTATACATCCTAAACCTGTATAAAGAAATCATATATATTCACATGTCCTGTCCTTTTATAAAGAGATACTATACATCCTGAACCTGTATAAGGAAATCCTATATATTCACATGTCCTGCCCTTTTATAAAGAGATACTATACATCCTGAACCTGTATAAAGAAATCCTATATATTCACATGTCCTGCCATTTTATAAAGAGATACTAGACATCCTGAACCTGTATAAAGAAATCATATATATTCACATGTCTTGTCCTTTTATAAAGAGATACTATACATCCTGAACCTGTATAAAGAAATCATATACATTCACATGTCCTGCCCTTTTATAGAGCGTTACTATACATCCTGAACCTGTATAAAGAAATCATATACATTCACATGTCCTGCCCTTTTATAAAGAGATACTATACATCCTGAACCTGAATAAAGAAATCCTATATATTCACATGTCCTGCCCTTTTATAAAGAGATACTATACATCCTGAACCTGTATAAAGAAATCCTATATATTCACATGTCCTGCCCTTTTATAAAGAGATACTATACATCCTGAACCTGTATAAAGAAATCCTATACATTCACATGTCCTGCCCTTTTATAAAGAGATACTATACATCCTGAACCTGTATAAAGAAATCCTATATATTCACATGTCCTGCCCTTTTATAAAGAGATACTATACATCCTGAACCTGTATAAAGAAATCATATACATTCACATGTCCTGTCCTTTTATAAAGAGATACTATACATCCTGAACCTGTATAAGGAAATCCTATATATTCACATGTCCTGACCTTTTATAAAGAGATACTATACATCCTGAACCTGAATAAAGAAATCATATATATTCACATGTCCTGACCTTTTATAAAGAGATACTATACATCCTGAACCTGTATAAAGAAATCATATATATTCACATGTCCTGACCTTTTATAAAGAGATACTATACATCCTGAACCTGTATAAAGAAATCATATATATTCACATGTCCTGTCCTTTTATAAAGAGATACTATACATCCTGAACCTGTATAAAGAAATCCTATATATTCACATGTCCTGCCATTTTATAAAGAGATACTAGACATCCTGAACCTGTATAAAGAAATCAGATATATTCACATGTCTTGTCCTTTTATAAAGAGATACTATACATCCTGAACCTGTATAAAGAAATCATATACATTCACATGTCCTGCCATTATATAAAGAGATACTAGACATCCTGAACCTGTATAAAGAAATCATATATATTCACATGTCCTGTCCTTTTATAAAGAGATACTATACATCCTGAACCTGTATAAAGAAATCATATATATTCACATGTCCTGCCCTTTTATAAAGAGATACTATACATCCTGAACCTGTATAAAGAAATCATATATATTCACATGTCCTGACCTTTTATAAAGAGATACTATACATCCTGAACCTGTATAAAGAAATCATATACATTCACATGTCCTGACCTTTTATAGAGCGTTACTATACATCCTGAACCTGTATAAAGAAATCATTTATATTCACATGTCCTGTCCTTTTATAGAACGTTACTATACATCCTGAACCTGTATAAAGAAATCATATATATTCACATGTCCTGCCCCTTTATAAAGAGATACTATACATCCTGAACCTGTATAAGGAAATCATATATATTCACATGTCCTGCCCTTTTATAAAGAGATACTATACATCCTGAACCTGTATAAAGAAATCATATATATTCACATGTCCTGCCCTTTTATAGAGCGTTACTATACATCCTGAACCTGTATAAAGAAATCATATATATTCACATGTCCTGTCCTTTTATAAAGAGATACTATACATCCTGAACCTGTATAAAGAAATCATATATATTCACATGTCCTGCCCTTTTATAAAGAGATACTATACATCCTGAACCTGTATAAAGAAATCATATATATTCACATGTCCTGCCCTTTTATAAAGAGATACTATACATCCTGAACCTGTATAAAGAAATCATTTATATTCACATGTCCTGCCCTTTTATAAAGAGATACTATACATCCTGAACCTGTATAAAGAAATCATATATATTCACATGTCCTGCCCTTTTATAAAGAGATACTATACATCCTGAACCTGTATAAAGAAATCATATACATTCACATGTCCTGTCCTTTTATAAAGAGATACTATACATCCTGAACCTGTATAAAGAAATCATTTATATTCACATGTCCTGACCTTTTAAAAAGAGATACTATACATCCTGAACCTGTATAAGGAAATCATATACATTCACATGTTCTTCCCTTTTTTAATGAGATACTATACATCCTGAACCTGTATAAGGAAATCATATATATTCACATGTCCTGCCCTTTTATAAAGAGATACTATACATCCTGAACCTGTATAAAGAAATCATATACATTCACATGTCCTGCCCTTTTATAAAGAGATACTATACATCCTGAACCTGTATAAAGAAATCATATACATTCACATGTCCTGCACTTTTATAAAGAGATACTATACATCCTGAACCTGTATAAAGAAATCCTATATATTCACATGTCCTGCCCTTTTATAAAGAGATACTATACATCCTGAACCTGTATAAAGAAATCCTATACATTCACATGTCCTGCACTTTTATAAAGAGATACTATACATCCTGAACCTGTATAAAGAAATCATATACATTCACATGTCCTGCCCTTTTATAGAGCGTTACTATACATCCTGAACCTGTATAAAGAAATCATATACATTCACATGTCCTGCCCTTTTATAAAGAGATACTATACATCCTGAACCTGTATAAAGAAATCCTATATATTCACATGTCCTGCCCTTTTATAAAGAGATACTATACATCCTGAACCTGTATAAAGAAATCCTATATATTCACATGTCCTGCCCTTTTATAAAGAGATACTATACATCCTGAACCTGTATAAAGAAATCCTATACATTCACATGTCCTGCTCTTTTATAAAGAGATACTATACATCCTGAACCTGTATAAAGAAATCCTATATATTCACATGTCCTGCCCTTTTATAAAGAGATACTATACATCCTGAACCTGTATAAAGAAATCATATACATTCACATGTCCTGCCCTTTTATAAAGAGATACTATACATCCTGAACCTGTATAAAGAAATCCTATATATTCACATGTCCTGACCTTTTATAAAGAGATACTATACATCCTGAACCTGTATAAAGAAATCCTATATATTCACATGTCCTGCGCTTTTATAAAGAGATACTATACATCCTGAACCTGTATAAAGAAATCCTATATATTCACATGTCCTGTCCTTTTATAAAGAGATACTATACATCCTGAACCTGTATAAGGAAATCCTATATATTCACATGTCCTGACCTTTTATAAAGAGATACTATACATCCTGAACCTGAATAAAGAAATCATATATATTCACATGTCCTGACCTTTTATAAAGAGATACTATACATCCTGAACCTGTATAAAGAAATCATATATATTCACATGTCCTGTCCTTTTATAAAGAGATACTATACATCCTGAACCTGTATAAGGAAATCCTATATATTCACATGTCCTGCCCTTTTATAAAGAGATACTATACATCCTGAACCTGTATAAAGAAATCCTATATATTCACATGTCCTGCCATTTTATAAAGAGATACTAGACATCCTGAACCTGTATAAAGAAATCATATATATTCACATGTCTTGTCCTTTTATAAAGAGATACTATACATCCTGAACCTGTATAAAGAAATCATATACATTCACATGTCCTGCCATTATATAAAGAGATACTAGACATCCTGAACCTGTATAAAGAAATCATATATATTCACATGTCCTGTCCTTTTATAAAGAGATACTATACATCCTGAACCTGTATAAAGAAATCATATATATTCACATGTCCTGCCCTTTTATAAAGAGATACTATACATCCTGAACCTGTATAAAGAAATCATATATATTCACATGTCCTGACCTTTTATAAAGAGATACTATACATCCTGAACCTGTATAAAGAAATCATATACATTCACATGTCCTGACCTTTTATAGAGCGTTACTATACATCCTGAACCTGTATAAAGAAATCATTTATATTCACATGTCCTGTCCTTTTATAGAACGTTACTATACATCCTGAACCTGTATAAAGAAATCATATATATTCACATGTCCTGCCCTTTTATAAAGAGATACTATACATCCTGAACCTGTATAAGGAAATCATATATATTCACATGTCCTGCCCTTTTATAAAGAGATACTATACATCCTGAACCTGTATAAAGAAATCATATATATTCACATGTCCTGCCCTTTTATAGAGCGTTACTATACATCCTGAACCTGTATAAAGAAATCATATATATTCACATGTCCTGTCCTTTTATAAAGAGATACTATACATCCTGAACCTGTATAAAGAAATCATATATATTCACATGTCCTGCCCTTTTATAAAGAGATACTATACATCCTGAACCTGTATAAAGAAATCATATATATTCACATGTCCTGCCCTTTTATAAAGAGATACTATACATCCTGAACCTGTATAAAGAAATCATTTATATTCACATGTCCTGCCCTTTTATAAAGAGATACTATACATCCTGAACCTGTATAAAGAAATCATATATATTCACATGTCCTGCCCTTTTATAAAGAGATACTATACATCCTGAACCTGTATAAAGAAATCATATACATTCACATGTCCTGTCCTTTTATAAAGAGATACTATACATCCTGAACCTGTATAAAGAAATCATTTATATTCACATGTCCTGACCTTTTAAAAAGAGATACTATACATCCTGAACCTGTATAAGGAAATCATATACATTCACATGTTCTTCCCTTTTTTAATGAGATACTATACATCCTGAACCTGTATAAGGAAATCATATATATTCACATGTCCTGCCCTTTTATAAAGAGATACTATACATCCTGAACCTGTATAAAGAAATCATATACATTCACATGTCCTGCCCTTTTATAAAGAGATACTATACATCCTGAACCTGTATAAAGAAATCCTATATATTCACATGTCCTGCCCTTTTATAAAGAGATACTATACATCCTGAACCTGTATAAAGAAATCATATATATTCACATGTCCTGCCCTTTTATAGAGCGTTACTATACATCCTGAACCTGTATAAAGAAATCATATATATTCACATGTCCTGCCCTTTTATAAAGAGATACTATACATCCTGAACCTGTATAAAGAAATCATTTATATTCACATGTCCTGACCTTTTATAAAGAGATACTATACATCCTGAACCTGTATAAAGAAATCATATACATTCACATGTCCTGTCCTTTTATAAAGAGATACTATACATCCTGAACCTGTATAAAGAAATCCTATATATTCACATGTCCTGCCCTTTTATAAAGAGATACTATACATCCTGAACCTGTATAAAGAAATCATATATATTCACATGTCCTGCCCTTTTATAAAGAGATACTATACATCCTGAACCTGTATAAAGAAATCATATATATTCACATGTCCTGACCTTTTATAAAGAGATACTATACATCCTGAACCTGTATAAAGAAATCCTATATATTCACATGTCCTGTCCTTTTATAAAGAGATACTATACATCCTGAACCTGTATAAAGAAATCATTTATATTCACATGTCCTGCCCTTTTATAAAGAGATACTATACATCCTGAACCTGTATAAAGAAATCATATACATTCACATGTCCTGTCCTTTTATAAAGAGATACTATACATCCTGAACCTGTATAAAGAAATCCTATATATTCACATGTCCTGCCCTTTTATAAAGAGATACTATACATCCTGAACCTGTATAAAGAAATCATATATATTCACATGTCCTGACCTTTTATAAAGAGATACTATACATCCTGAACCTGTATAAAGAAATCATATATATTCACATGTCCTGCCCTTTTATAAAGAGATACTATACATCCTGAACCTGAATAAAGAAATCATTTATATTCACATGTCCTGACCTTTTATAAAGAGATACTATACATCCTGAACCTGTATAAAGAAATCCTATATATTCACATGTCCTGACTTTTTATAAAGAGATACTATACATCCTGAACCTGTATAAAGAAATCATTTATATATTCACATGTCCTGACCTTTTATAAAGAGATACTATACATCCTGAACCTGTATAAAGAAATCCTATATATTCACATGTCCTGCCCTTTTATAAAGAGATACTATACATCCTGAACCTGTATAAGGAAATCATATATATTCACATGTCCTGCCCTTTTATAAAGAGATACTAAACATCCTGAACCTGTATAAAGAAATCATATATATTCACATGTCCTGCCCTTTTATAAAGAGATACTATACATCCTGAACCTGTATAAAGAAATCATTTATATTCACATGTCCTGCGCTTTTATAAAGAGATACTATACATCCTGAACCTGTATAAAGAAATCATATATATTCACATGTCCTGCACTTTTATAAAGAGATACTATACATCCTGAACCTGTATAAAGAAATCATATACATTCACATGTCCTGCCCTTTTATAAAGAGATACTATACATCCTGAACCTGTATAAGGAAATCATATATATTCACATGTCCTGCCCTTTTATAAAGAGATACTATACATCCTGAACCTGTATAAGGAAATCATATATATTCACATGTCCTGACCTTTTATAAAGAGATACTATACATCCTGAACCTGTATAAAGAAATCATATACATTCACATGTCCTGTCCTTTTATAAAGAGATACTATACATCCTGAACCTGTATAAAGAAATCCTATATATTCACATGTCCTGACCTTTTATAAAGAGATACTATACATCCTGAACCTGTATAAAGAAATCATTTATATTCACATGTCCTGCCCTTTTATAAAGAGATACTATACATCCTGAACCTGTATAAAGAAATCATATACATTCACATGTCCTGCCCTTTTATAGAGCGTTACTATACATCCTGAACCTGTATAAAGAAATCCTATATATTCACATGTCCTGCCCTTTTATAAAGAGATACTAGACATCCTGAACCTGTATAAAGAAATCATATATATTCACATGTCCTGCACTTTTATAAAGAGATACTATACATCCTGAACCTGTATAAGGAAATCCTATATATTCACATGTCCTGACCTTTTATAAAGAGATACTATACATCCTGAACCTGTATAAAGAAATCATATACATTCACATGTCCTGCCCTTTTATAAAGAGATACTATACATCCTGAACCTGTATAAAGAAATCCTATATATTCACATGTCCTGCCCTTTTATAAAGAGATACTATACATCCTGAACCTGTATAAAGAAATCATATATATTCACATGTCCTGCCCTTTTATAAAGAGATACTATACATCCTGAACCTGTATAAAGAAATCCTATATATTCACATGTCCTGCCCTTTTATAAAGAGATACTATACATCCTGAACCTGTATAAAGAAATCATATATATTCACATGTCCTGCCCTTTTATAAAGAGATACTATACATCCTGAACCTGTATAAGGAAATCATATATATTCACATGTCCTGTCCTTTTATAAAGAGATACTATACATCCTGAACCTGTATAAAGAAATCATATATATTCACATGTCCTGCCCTTTTATAAAGAGATACTATACATCCTGAACAAGTATAAAGAAATCATATACATTCACATGTCCTGACCTTTTATAAAGAGATACTATACATCCTGAACCTTTGTAAAGAAATCCTATATATTCACATGTCCTGCCCTTTTATAAAGAGATACTATACATCCTGAACCTGTATAAAGAAATCATATATATTCACATGTCCTGCCCTTTTATAAAGAGATACTATACATCCTGAACCTGTATAAAGAAATCATATATATTCACATGTCCTGACCTTTTATAAAGAGATACTATACATCCTGAATCTGTATAAAGAAATCCTATATATTCACATGTCCTGCCCTTTTATAAAGAGATACTATACATCCTGAACCTGTATAAAGAAATCCTATATATTCACATGTCCTGCCCTTTTATAAAGAGATACTATACATCCTGAACCTGTATAAAGAAATCATATACATTCACATGTCCTGCCCTTTTATAAAGAGATACTATACATCCTGAACCTGTATAAAGAAATCATATATATTCACATGTCCTGTCCTTTTATAAAGAGATACTATACATCCTGAACCTGTATAAAGAAATCATATATATTCACATGTCCTGACCTTTTATAAAGAGATACTATACATCCTGAACCTGTATAAAAAAATCCTATATATTCACATGTCCTGCCCTTATATAAAGAGATACTAGACATCCTGAACCTGTATAAAGAAATCATATATATTCACATGTCCTGCCCTTTTATAAAGAGATACTATACATCCTGAACCTGTATAAAGAAATCATATATATTCACATGTCCTGACCTTTTATAAAGAGATACTATACATCCTGAACCTGTATAAAGAAATCATATATATTCACATGTCCTGCCCTTTTATAAAGAGATACTATACATCCTGAACCTGTATAAAGAAATCATTTATATATTCACATGTTCTGACCTTTTATAAAGAGATACTATACATCCTGAACCTGTATAAAGAAATCATATATATTCACATGTCCTGCCCTTTTATAAAGAGATACTATACATCCTGAACCTGTATAAAGAAATCATATATATTCACATGTCCTGCCCTTTTATAAAGAGATACTATACATCCTGAACCTGTATAAAGAAATCCTATATATTCACATGTCCTGTCCTTTTATAAAGAGATACTATACATCCTGAACCTGTATAAAGAAATCATATATATTCACATGTCCTGACCTTTTATAAAGAGATACTATACATCCTGAACCTGTATAAAGAAATCCTATATATTCACATGTCCTGACCTTTTATAAAGAGATACTATACATCCTGAACCTGTATAAAGAAATCATATATATTCACATGTCCTGACCTTTTATAAAGAGATACTATACATCCTGAACCTGTATAAAGAAATCCTATATATTCACATGTCCTGCCCTTTTATAAAGAGATACTATACATCCTGAACCTGTATAAAGAAATCATATACATTCACATGTCCTGCCCTTTTATAAAGAGATACTATACATCCTGAACCTGTATAAAGAAATCATATATATTCACATGTCCTGTCCTTTTATAAAGAGATACTATACATCCTGAACCTGTATAAAGAAATCATATATATTCACATGTCCTGACCTTTTATAAAGAGATACTATACATCCTGAACCTGTATAAAGAAATCCTATATATTCACATGTCCTGCCCTTTTATAAAGAGATACTAGACATCCTGAACCTGTATAAAGAAATCATATATATTCACATGTCCTGCCCTTTTATAAAGAGATACTATACATCCTGAACCTGTATAAAGAAATCATATATATTCACATGTCCTGACCTTTTATAAAGAGATACTATACATCCTGAACCTGTATAAAGAAATCATATATATTCACATGTCCTGCCCTTTTATAAAGAGATACTATACATCCTGAACCTGTATAAAGAAATCCTATACATTCACATGTCCTGCCCTTTTATAAAGAGATACTATACATCCTGAACCTGTATAAAGAAATTATTTATATATTCACATGTTCTGACCTTTTATAAAGAGATACTATACATCCTGAACCTGTATAAAGAAATCATATATATTCACATGTCCTGCCCTTTTATAAAGAGATACTATACATCCTAAACCTGTATAAAGAAATCATAAATATTCACATGTCCTGCCCTTTTATAAAGAGATACTATACATCCTGAACCTGTATAAGGAAATCCTATATATTCACATGTCCTGCCCTTTTATAAAGAGATACTATACATCCTGAACCTGTATAAAGAAATCCTATACATTCACATGTCCTGCCCTTTTATGAAGAGATACTATACATCCTGAACCTGTATAAAGAAATCCTATATATTCACATGTCCTGCCCTTTTATAGAGCGTTACTATACATCCTGAACCTGTATAAAGAAATCATATACATTCACATGTCCTGCCCTTTTATAAAGAGATACTATACATCCTGAACCTGTATAAAGAAATCCTATATATTCACATGTCCTGCCCTTTTATAAAGAGATACTATACATCCTGAACCTGTATAAGGAAATCATATATATTCACATGTCCTGCCCTTTTATAAAGCGTTACTATACATCCTGAACCTGTATAAGGAAATCATATATATTCACATGTCCTGTCCTTTTATAAAGAGATACTATACATCCTGAACCTGTATAAGGAAATCATATATATTCACATGTACTGACCTTTTATAAAGAGATACTATACATCCTGAACCTGTATAAAGAAATCATATACATTCACATGTCCTGCCCTTTTATAAAGAGATACTATACATCCTGAACCTGTATAAAGAAATCCTATATATTCACATGTCCTGCCCTTTTATACAGAGATACTATACATCCTGAACCTGTATAAAGAAATCATTTATATTCACATGTCCTGCCCTTTTATACAGAGATACTATACATCCTGAACCTGTATAAAGAAATCCTATATATTCACATGTCCTGCACTTTTATAAAGAGATACTATACATCCTGAACCTGTATAAGGAAATCATATATATTCACATGTCCTGTCCTTTTATAAAGAGATACTATACATCCTGAACCTGTATAAAGAAATCATATACATTCACATGTCCTGCCCTTTTATAAAGAGATACTATACATCCTGAACCTGTATAAAGAAATCATATGCATTCACATGTCCTGCCCTTTTATAAAGAGATACTATACATCCTGAACCTGTATAAAGAAATCATATACATTCACATGTCCTGCCCTTTTATAAAGAGATACTATACATCCTGAACCTGTATAAAGAAATCATATACATTCACATGTCCTGCCCTTTTATAAAGAGATACTATACATCCTGAACCTGTATAAAGAAATCATATATATTCACATGTCCTGACCTTTTATAAAGAGATACTATACATCCTGAACCTGTGTAAAGAAATCCTATATATTCACATGTCCTGACCTTTTATAAAGAAATACTATACATCCTGAACCTGTATAAGGAAATCATATATATTCACATGTCCTGCCCTTTTATAAAGAGATACTATACATCCTGAACCTGTATAAAGAAATCATATATATTCACATGTTCTGACCTTTTATAAAGAGATACTATACATCCTGAACCTGTATAAGGAAATCATATATATTCACATGTCCTGCCCTTTTATAAAGAGATACTATACATCCTGAACCTGTATAAAGAAATCCTATATATTCACATGTCCTGTCCTTTTATAAAGAGATACTATACATCCTGAACCTGTATAAAGAAATCATATATATTCACATGTCCTGCCCTTTTAAAAAGAGATACTATACATCCTGAACCTGTATAAAGAAATCATATACATTCACATGTCCTGCCCTTTTATAAAGAGATACTATACATCCTGAACCTGTATAAAGAAATCATATACATTCACATGTCCTGACCTTTTATAAAGAGATACTATACATCCTGAACCGGTATAAAGAAATCATATATATTCACATGTCCTGCCCTTTTATAAAGAGATACTATACATCCTGAACCTGTATAAAGAAATCCTATACATTCACATGTCCTGCCCTTTTAAAAAGAGATACTATACATCCTGAACCTGTATAAAGAAATCATATATATTCACATGTCCTGACCTTTTATAAAGAGATACTATACATCCTGAACCTGTATAAAGAAATCCTATACATTCACATGTCCTGCCCTTTTAAAAAGAGATACTATACATCCTGAACCTGTATAAAGAAATCATATACATTCACATGTCCTGCCCTTTTATAAAGAGATACTATACATCCTGAACCTGTATAAAGAAATCATTTATATATTCACATGTCCTGCCCTTTTATAAAGAGATACTATACATCCTGAACCTGTATAAGGAAATCATATATATTCACATGTTCTGACCTTTTATAAAGAGATACTATACATCCTGAACCTGTATAAAGAAATCATATATATTCACATGTCCTGCCCTTTTATAAAGAGATACTATACATCCTGAACCTGTATAAGGAAATCATATATATTCACATGTCCTGCCCTTTTATAAAGAGATACTATACATCCTGAACCTGTATAAAGAAATCATATACATTCACATGTCCTGCCCTTTTATAAAGAGATACTATACATCCTGAACCTGTATAAAGAAATCCTATATATTCACATGTCCTGCCCTTTTATAAAGAGATACTATACATCCTGAACCTGTATAAAGAAATCATATATATTCACATGTCCTGCCCTTTTATAGAGCGTTACTATACATCCTGAACCTGTATAAAGAAATCATATATATTCACATGTCCTGCCCTTTTATAAAGAGATACTATACATCCTGAACCTGTATAAAGAAATCATTTATATTCACATGTCCTGACCTTTTATAAAGAGATACTATACATCCTGAACCTGTATAAAGAAATCATATACATTCACATGTCCTGTCCTTTTATAAAGAGATACTATACATCCTGAACCTGTATAAAGAAATCCTATATATTCACATGTCCTGCCCTTTTATAAAGAGATACTATACATCCTGAACCTGTATAAAGAAATCATATATATTCACATGTCCTGCCCTTTTATAAAGAGATACTATACATCCTGAACCTGTATAAAGAAATCATATATATTCACATGTCCTGACCTTTTATAAAGAGATACTATACATCCTGAACCTGTATAAAGAAATCCTATATATTCACATGTCCTGTCCTTTTATAAAGAGATACTATACATCCTGAACCTGTATAAAGAAATCATTTATATTCACATGTCCTGCCCTTTTATAAAGAGATACTATACATCCTGAACCTGTATAAAGAAATCATATACATTCACATGTCCTGTCCTTTTATAAAGAGATACTATACATCCTGAACCTGTATAAAGAAATCCTGTATATTCACATGTCCTGCCCTTTTATAAAGAGATACTATACATCCTGAACCTGTATAAAGAAATCATATATATTCACATGTCCTGACCTTTTATAAAGAGATACTATACATCCTGAACCTGTATAAAGAAATCATATATATTCACATGTCCTGCCCTTTTATAAAGAGATACTATACATCCTGAACCTGAATAAAGAAATCATTTATATTCACATGTCCTGACCTTTTATAAAGAGATACTATACATCCTGAACCTGTATAAAGAAATCCTATATATTCACATGTCCTGACCTTTTATAAAGAGATACTATACATCCTGAACCTGTATAAAGAAATCATTTATATATTCACATGTCCTGACCTTTTATAAAGAGATACTATACATCCTGAACCTGTATAAAGAAATCCTATATATTCACATGTCCTGCCCTTTTATAAAGAGATACTATACATCCTGAACCTGTATAAGGAAATCATATATATTCACATGTCCTGCCCTTTTATAAAGAGATACTAAACATCCTGAACCTGTATAAAGAAATCATATATATTCACATGTCCTGCCCTTTTATAAAGAGATACTATACATCCTGAACCTGTATAAAGAAATCATATATATTCACATGTCCTGCACTTTTATAAAGAGATACTATACATCCTGAACCTGTATAAAGAAATCATATACATTCACATGTCCTGCCCTTTTATAAAGAGATACTATACATCCTGAACCTGTATAAGGAAATCATATATATTCACATGTCCTGCCCTTTTATAAAGAGATACTATACATCCTGAACCTGTATAAGGAAATCATATATATTCACATGTCCTGACCTTTTATAAAGAGATACTATACATCCTGAACCTGTATAAAGAAATCATATACATTCACATGTCCTGTCCTTTTATAAAGAGATACTATACATCCTGAACCTGTATAAAGAAATCCTATATATTCACATGTCCTGACCTTTTATAAAGAGATACTATACATCCTGAACCTGTATAAAGAAATCATTTATATTCACATGTCCTGCCCTTTTATAAAGAGATACTATACATCCTGAACCTGTATAAAGAAATCATATACATTCACATGTCCTGCCCTTTTATAGAGCGTTACTATACATCCTGAACCTGTATAAAGAAATCCTATATATTCACATGTCCTGCCCTTTTATAAAGAGATACTAGACATCCTGAACCTGTATAAAGAAATCATATATATTCACATGTCCTGCACTTTTATAAAGAGATACTATACATCCTGAACCTGTATAAGGAAATCCTATATATTCACATGTCCTGACCTTTTATAAAGAGATACTATACATCCTGAACCTGTATAAAGAAATCATATACATTCACATGTCCTGCCCTTTTATAAAGAGATACTATACATCCTGAACCTGTATAAAGAAATCCTATATATTCACATGTCCTGCCCTTTTATAAAGAGATACTATACATCCTGAACCTGTATAAAGAAATCATATATATTCACATGTCCTGCCCTTTTATAAAGAGATACTATACATCCTGAACCTGTATAAAGAAATCCTATATATTCACATGTCCTGCCCTTTTATAAAGAGATACTATACATCCTGAACCTGTATAAAGAAATCATATATATTCACATGTCCTGCCCTTTTATAAAGAGATACTATACATCCTGAACCTGTATAAGGAAATCATATATATTCACATGTCCTGTCCTTTTATAAAGAGATACTATACATCCTGAACCTGTATAAAGAAATCATATATATTCACATGTCCTGCCCTTTTATAAAGAGATACTATACATCCTGAACAAGTATAAAGAAATCATATACATTCACATGTCCTGACCTTTTATAAAGAGATACTATACATCCTGAACCTTTGTAAAGAAATCCTATATATTCACATGTCCTGCCCTTTTATAAAGAGATACTATACATCCTGAACCTGTATAAAGAAATCATATATATTCACATGTCCTGCCCTTTTATAAAGAGATACTATACATCCTGAACCTGTATAAAGAAATCATATATATTCACATGTCCTGACCTTTTATAAAGAGATACTATACATCCTGAATCTGTATAAAGAAATCCTATATATTCACATGTCCTGCCCTTTTATAAAGAGATACTATACATCCTGAACCTGTATAAAGAAATCCTATATATTCACATGTCCTGCCCTTTTATAAAGAGATACTATACATCCTGAACCTGTATAAAGAAATCATATACATTCACATGTCCTGCCCTTTTATAAAGAGATACTATACATCCTGAACCTGTATAAAGAAATCATATATATTCACATGTCCTGTCCTTTTATAAAGAGATACTATACATCCTGAACCTGTATAAAGAAATCATATATATTCACATGTCCTGACCTTTTATAAAGAGATACTATACATCCTGAACCTGTATAAAAAAATCCTATATATTCACATGTCCTGCCCTTATATAAAGAGATACTAGACATCCTGAACCTGTATAAAGAAATCATATATATTCACATGTCCTGCCCTTTTATAAAGAGATACTATACATCCTGAACCTGTATAAAGAAATCATATATATTCACATGTCCTGACCTTTTATAAAGAGATACTATACATCCTGAACCTGTATAAAGAAATCATATATATTCACATGTCCTGCCCTTTTATAAAGAGATACTATACATCCTGAACCTGTATAAAGAAATCATTTATATATTCACATGTTCTGACCTTTTATAAAGAGATACTATACATCCTGAACCTGTATAAAGAAATCATATATATTCACATGTCCTGCCCTTTTATAAAGAGATACTATACATCCTGAACCTGTATAAAGAAATCATATATATTCACATGTCCTGCCCTTTTATAAAGAGATACTATACATCCTGAACCTGTATAAAGAAATCCTATATATTCACATGTCCTGTCCTTTTATAAAGAGATACTATACATCCTGAACCTGTATAAAGAAATCATATATATTCACATGTCCTGACCTTTTATAAAGAGATACTATACATCCTGAACCTGTATAAAGAAATCCTATATATTCACATGTCCTGACCTTTTATAAAGAGATACTATACATCCTGAACCTGTATAAAGAAATCATATATATTCACATGTCCTGACCTTTTATAAAGAGATACTATACATCCTGAACCTGTATAAAGAAATCCTATATATTCACATGTCCTGCCCTTTTATAAAGAGATACTATACATCCTGAACCTGTATAAAGAAATCATATACATTCACATGTCCTGCCCTTTTATAAAGAGATACTATACATCCTGAACCTGTATAAAGAAATCATATATATTCACATGTCCTGTCCTTTTATAAAGAGATACTATACATCCTGAACCTGTATAAAGAAATCATATATATTCACATGTCCTGACCTTTTATAAAGAGATACTATACATCCTGAACCTGTATAAAGAAATCCTATATATTCACATGTCCTGCCCTTTTATAAAGAGATACTAGACATCCTGAACCTGTATAAAGAAATCATATATATTCACATGTCCTGCCCTTTTATAAAGAGATACTATACATCCTGAACCTGTATAAAGAAATCATATATATTCACATGTCCTGACCTTTTATAAAGAGATACTATACATCCTGAACCTGTATAAAGAAATCATATATATTCACATGTCCTGCCCTTTTATAAAGAGATACTATACATCCTGAACCTGTATAAAGAAATCCTATACATTCACATGTCCTGCCCTTTTATAAAGAGATACTATACATCCTGAACCTGTATAAAGAAATTATTTATATATTCACATGTTCTGACCTTTTATAAAGAGATACTATACATCCTGAACCTGTATAAAGAAATCATATATATTCACATGTCCTGCCCTTTTATAAAGAGATACTATACATCCTAAACCTGTATAAAGAAATCATAAATATTCACATGTCCTGCCCTTTTATAAAGAGATACTATACATCCTGAACCTGTATAAGGAAATCCTATATATTCACATGTCCTGCCCTTTTATAAAGAGATACTATACATCCTGAACCTGTATAAAGAAATCCTATACATTCACATGTCCTGCCCTTTTATGAAGAGATACTATACATCCTGAACCTGTATAAAGAAATCCTATATATTCACATGTCCTGCCCTTTTATAGAGCGTTACTATACATCCTGAACCTTTATAAAGAAATCATATACATTCACATGTCCTGCCCTTTTATAAAGAGATACTATACATCCTGAACCTGTATAAAGAAATCCTATATATTCACATGTCCTGCCCTTTTATAAAGAGATACTATACATCCTGAACCTGTATAAAGAAATCATTTATATTCACATGTCCTGACCTTTTATAGAGCGTTACTATACATCCTGAACCTGTATAAAGAAATCCTATATATTCACATGTCCTGCCCTTTTATAAAGAGATACTATACATCCTGAACCTGTATAAAGAAATCATATACATTCACATGTCCTGCCCTTTTATAAAGAGATACTATACATCCTGAACCTGTATAAAGAAATCATATATATTCACATGTCCTGCCCTTTTATAAAGAGATACTATACATCCTGAACCTGTATAAAGAAATCATATACATTCACATGTCCTGCCCTTTTATAAAGAGATACTATACATCCTGAACCTGTGTAAAGAAATCCTATATATTCACATGTCCTGCCCTTTTATAAAGAGATACTATACATCCTGAACCTGTATAAAGAAATCATATACATTCACATGTCCTGCCTTTTTATAAAGAGATACTATACATCCTGAACCTGTGTAAAGAAATCCTATATATTCACATGTCCTGCCCTTTTATAAAGAGATACTATACATCCTGAACCTGTATAAATAATTCATATATATTCACATGTCCTGCCCTTTTATACAGAGATACTATACATCCTGAACCTGTATAAAGAAATCATATATATTCACATGTCCTGCCCTTTTATACAGAGATACTATACATCCTGAACCTGTATAAAGAAATCATATATATTTACATGTCCTGCCCTTTTATACAGAGATACTATACATCCTGAACCTGTATAAAGAAATCATATATATTCACATGTCCTGCCCTTTTATAAAGAGATACTATACATCCTGAACCTGTATAAAGAAATCATATATATTCACATGTTCTGACCTTTTATAAAGAAATACTATACATCCTGAACCTGTATAAAGAAATCCTATATATTCACATGTCCTGCCCTTTTATAAAGAGATACTATACATCCTGAACCTGTATAAAGAAATCATATATATTCACATGTCCTGTCCTTTTATAAAGAGATACTATACATCCTGAACCTGTATAAAGAAATCATATACATTCACATGTCCTGCCCTTTTATAAAGAGATACTATACATCCTGAACCTGTATAAAGAAATCCTATACATTCACATGTCCTGACCTTTTATAAAGAGATACTATACATCCTGAACCTGTATAAAGAAATCATATATATTCACATGTTCTGACCTTTTATAAAGAGATACTATACATCCTGAACCTGTATAAAGAAATCCTATATATTCACATGTCCTGCCCTTTTATAAAGAGATACTATACATCCTGAACCTGTATAAAGAAATCATATATATTCACATGTCCTGTCCTTTTATAAAGAGATACTATACATCCTGAAACTGTATAAAGAAATCATATATATTCACATGTCCTGCCCTTTTATAAAGAGATACTATACATCCTGAACCTGTATAAGGAAATCATATATATTCACATGTCCTGCACTTTTATAAAGCGTTACTATACATCCTGAACCTGTATAAGGAAATCATATATATTCACATGTCCTGTCCTTTTATAAAGAGATACTATACATCCTGAACCTGTATAAGGAAATCATATATATTCACATGTACTGACCTTTTATAAAGAGATACTATACATCCTGAACCTGTATAAAGAAATCATATACATTCACATGTCCTGCCCTTTTATAAAGAGATACTATACATCCTGAACCTGTATAAAGAAATCCTATATATTCACATGTCCTGCCCTTTTATACAGAGATACTATACATCCTGAACCTGTATAAAGAAATCATTTATATTCACATGTCCTGCCCTTTTATACAGAGATACTATACATCCTGAACCTGTATAAAGAAATCCTATATATTCACATGTCCTGCACTTTTATAAAGAGATACTATACATCCTGAACCTGTATAAGGAAATCATATATATTCACATGTCCTGTCCTTTTATAAAGAGATACTATACATCCTGAACCTGTATAAAGAAATCATATACATTCACATGTCCTGCCCTTTTATAAAGAGATACTATACATCCTGAACCTGTATAAAGAAATCATATGCATTCACATGTCCTGCCCTTTTATAAAGAGATACTATACATCCTGAACCTGTATAAAGAAATCATATACATTCACATGTCCTGCCCTTTTATAAAGAGATACTATACATCCTGAACCTGTATAAAGAAATCATATACATTCACATGTCCTGCCCTTTTATAAAGAGATACTATACATCCTGAACCTGTATAAAGAAATCATATATATTCACATGTCCTGACCTTTTATAAAGAGATACTATACATCCTGAACCTGTGTAAAGAAATCCTATATATTCACATGTCCTGACCTTTTATAAAGAAATACTATACATCCTGAACCTGTATAAGGAAATCATATATATTCACATGTCCTGCCCTTTTATAAAGAGATACTATACATCCTGAACCTGTATAAAGAAATCATATATATTCACATGTTCTGACCTTTTATAAAGAGATACTATACATCCTGAACCTGTATAAGGAAATCATATATATTCACATGTCCTGCCCTTTTATAAAGAGATACTATACATCCTGAACCTGTATAAAGAAATCCTATATATTCACATGTCCTGTCCTTTTATAAAGAGATACTATACATCCTGAACCTGTATAAAGAAATCATATATATTCACATGTCCTGCCCTTTTAAAAAGAGATACTATACATCCTGAACCTGTATAAAGAAATCATATACATTCACATGTCCTGCCCTTTTATAAAGAGATACTATACATCCTGAACCTGTATAAAGAAATCATATACATTCACATGTCCTGACCTTTTATAAAGAGATACTATACATCCTGAACCGGTATAAAGAAATCATATATATTCACATGTCCTGCCCTTTTATAAAGAGATACTATACATCCTGAACCTGTATAAAGAAATCCTATACATTCACATGTCCTGCCCTTTTAAAAAGAGATACTATACATCCTGAACCTGTATAAAGAAATCATATATATTCACATGTCCTGACCTTTTATAAAGAGATACTATACATCCTGAACCTGTATAAAGAAATCCTATACATTCACATGTCCTGCCCTTTTAAAAAGAGATACTATACATCCTGAACCTGTATAAAGAAATCATATACATTCACATGTCCTGCCCTTTTATAAAGAGATACTATACATCCTGAACCTGTATAAAGAAATCATTTATATATTCACATGTCCTGCCCTTTTATAAAGAGATACTATACATCCTGAACCTGTATAAGGAAATCATATATATTCACATGTTCTGACCTTTTATAAAGAGATACTATACATCCTGAACCTGTATAAAGAAATCATATATATTCACATGTCCTGCCCTTTTATAAAGAGATACTATACATCCTGAACCTGTATAAGGAAATCATATATATTCACATGTCCTGCCCTTTTATAAAGAGATACTATACATCCTGAACCTGTATAAAGAAATCCTATACATTCACATGTCCTGCCCTTTTAAAAAGAGATACTATACATCCTGAACCTGTATAAAGAAATCATATACATTCACATGTCCTGCCCTTTTATAAAGAGATACTATACATCCTGAACCTGTATAAAGAAATCATTTATATATTCACATGTCCTGCCCTTTTATAAAGAGATACTATACATCCTGAACCTGTATAAGGAAATCATATATATTCCTGCCCTTTTATAAAGGTAAGTGCTGGTAAGTGCTGAACAGTATGATTTAATGGTACCAAGTGATGGGATGAGACCCACGACTGGTCTGTTCATTTACAAGGCTACTCACTTTTTAGAAAGGACAGAGTAAATAGAAAAGGACGAGCGATTTGTCTATATGTAAATCCTATATTAAAGCCCAGTATTAAAGAAGGTGTGCATGATGTAACTGGAACTGATGTGGAGACACTGTGGGTGGAGATTAGCATAGACACTAAAAAGAATCGCACATTACTTGTAGGTGTATGCTACAAACCCCCAAATATTAGCATTGATGGAGAAGATCATCTTTTATTTCAAATTAAAAAGGCTGCAAATCTGAATGAAGTTCTAATCATGGGAGATATTAATTACCCAGATATGGATTGGAAGTGTGGCACAACTAGTTCCGCTAAGGGCAGCAAGTTTCTGAACCTGCTTAATAACAAATTTATGGCACAATAAGTAGACCCCCAACTAGAATGTATGCCTGTCTGGATTTGGTAATAACTAACAATGAGGAGCTTAGTGTAAGAGAACACTTGGGGAATAGTGACCATAACATGGTTTCGTTTGAGATTAATGCAAAAAAGCAAATTGGTAACTACGCCACCAAAACACTTAATTTTAGAAGGGCCAACTTTGATGGACTAAGGGCATCGGTTGAACATTTAGACTGGGAACGATTGTTTTCTGAACTAAACACAGAAGACAAGTGGAATGCCTTTAAGCACACATTACAAAAGTACACATCCCAATATATACCTTTGGGAAACAAATACAAAAGACACAAAACAAAACCAATGTGGCTTACCGGTAACGTGAAACAGGAAAAACAAAACAAGAAAATGGCATTCAAACATTATAAAAACATGGGATCAGCATTATCATTTATAGAGTACAAAGAGGCCAACAAAGCCTGCAAAAAGGCAATTAAAATGGCTAAATTGGAAAACGAGAAAAGGATTGCTAAGGAGTAGTGTTGAGCGAACCCGAACCACACTGTTCGGGTTCGTACTGAACATTACGGTGTTCGGACCCCGAACCCGAACATTTCACTGTATGTTGGGGTTGGAGTTCGGGGTTCGGCTATAAACCGAAAGTCTATAAACCGAAAGACATTCGGTTTATAGACTTTCGGTTTATAAAATAGCAATAGCATTACATGTATTCCATAAACCGAAAGTCTATCAACCGAATGTCGTTCGGTTTATAGACTTTCGGTTTATGGAATACATGTAATACTAATGGCTTTCTATAAACCGAACTAGAGTACCCATTCATAAGAAATTCTTATGAATGGGGACTCTAGTTCGGTTTATAGAAAGCCAATAGCATTACAAAAGACATTCTGTTTATAGACTGTTTATAGACTTTCTTTTTATAGAATAGCAATAGCATTACATGTATTCTATAAAACGAAAGTCTATCAACCGAATGTCTTTCGGTTTATAGACTTTCGGTTTATGGAATACATGTAATGCTATTGCTATTCTATAAACCGAAATAGAGTCCCCATTCATAAGAATAGGTCAATTGTGTCCCCATTGACTTCAATGGGGTTCGGGTTCGGGGTCAAGTTCGGGTCAAGTTCGACCCCGAACCTGAACTTTTTTTTATACACCCAAGGGTCCTTAGAGAGTTAAGCATAATTCTGGCCAGACCACTATTTATGATCTTTAGGGATTCTTTCAGTTCAGGTATAGTGCCAACAGACTGGCGATAGGCGGATGTCATTCCAATATTTTTTTTATTTTTTTATTTTTGCAAAGTACAAAAATACAATATAAAAACATTGAATATTTATAATTAAACATATATATCAAAATATCCTTTTACTAAACATTACTATCCATTCATACACACATTCATACACCCATTTATATGTCCCACCCTTGGCTCTATTTCTTTAAAGATCTGATTTTATTTATTCAACCAGTGGGCCCAGATATGATAGTGATTTTCTAATTTCTCAACATTACCCTAATTAAACAAATTAATTTATGATAAAAGGTTTACTCATGTTTTCACTTCAAGTTTTGATTTAAAGAAAGAGTCAAGGTGTGATGATCATTGGAAAAGACTCGCTCTCACTAGAAATTATACACAAAGTAAAAGACACAAACGGTCGATTTCTTATTACTAATATGTAAACTTAATAATATTTTATACACATTGGTAAACTTATATGCACCAAATAAAAATCCCACATATTTTTTTGAGAAATTAATGTCACGAATAGATAAAATAGTTCAAGGCATCTTGGTTATAGGAGGACACCTCAATTGTGTGTCAGATACCAATTTAGATAAAAAGATTGAAAGTGGAAGAAAAAAAAGTTATGAACAAAAACAGTGGGCTAAGAAATTTGAAAATTTCCTGATCAAGAATAAGTTGATGGATGTTTTGTGGTCATTCCAAAATTTAAAAAGGGATCAAAATCTCTGCCTGGTAATTATAGGCCAGTAAGCTTGACATCTGTAGTGGGGAAATTATTTGAAGGATTGCTAAAGGTATACACTCAATGACACATCTTGAATCACAATATAATTAGTAAACGTCAACATGGTTTTGTGAAAGACAGGTCTTGTCAAACAAACTTAATAACATTCTATGAAGAGGTCAGTAAAAATATACATCTAGGTGTGGCAGTTGATGTGATCTATTTGGACTTTGCTAAAGCATTGGATACATTTCCACACAAAAGGTTACTCTACAAATTCAGATAAATAGGTTTGGGGGCAAATGTATGTATTTGGATTGAAAATTGGATAAAAGATAGAATGGATAGGGTTGTTGTAAATGGAAAAGCCTCAAATTGGACCAGGAAATTGAGCGGAGTACCTCAGGGGTCTGTTTTGGGACCTCTTCTTTTTAATATGTTTATTAATGATCTCCCCCGTTGTGCTGAGAGCCATGTCTCAGTGTTTGCTGATGACACTTAATTAGGTAAGATAATAAAGACTAATCTTGATGTTTTTTCTTTGCAGGAAGATTTGGACAGAGTGTGGGACTGGGCAATAAAGTGGCAAATGAGGTTCAGTATAGACAAATGTAAAGTTATGCATTTTGGGAAAAATAATAACAAAGCAACATATACTTTAAATGGTATTTCCCTGGGAAAAACTACTAATGAAAAGGATTTAGGAATCATTGTAGATAACAAACTTGGCAACAGTGGCCAATGCCAGTCAGCAGCTGCAAGGGCCAATAAGATATTGGCAAGTATAAAACGAGGTATAGATTCACAGGAGGAGGATATCATCTTGCCTCTTTACAAATCAATGGTAAGACCTCACCTTGAATATGCAGTACAATTCTGGGCACCAGTCCTTAAAAAAGATATGAAGGAACTAGAAAAAGTGCAAAGGAGAGCTACAAAATTAATAAGGGGATTGGAGGATCTTAGTTATGAAGAGGACTTAAAAAATTGCATTTATTTACGTTAGAAAAAGGCGTCTCAGAGGTGATATGATAACATTATATAAAGATGTGCAGGGCCAATTTAAGTGCTCTCCAGGGACCTGTTCATTAACAGAAATGTACAAAGAACAAGAGGTCACCCCCTGAGACTGGAAGAGCAAAGATTTCATGGACAGCAAAGGAAGGGATTCTTTACGTTATGGACAATAAAGTTATGGAACTCACTGCCAAGAGAGGTAGTGCTATCAACCACAATAGATGCATTTAAAAATGGTCTGGATGTTTTGTTTTTTTAGAAAAGCAGAACATACAGGGCTATTAATAATAGAATGAGCATTAATAATAGAGCTTATTTATGCAAGGACAAATCTGATTGCCCTTTTGGAGTCAAGAAGGAATTTTTCCCCCTAGGAGGCAAAATTCGAAATAGCTTCCTTATGGGTTTTTGCCTTCTATTGGATCAGAAGCTGAAATGATAAATAGAAGTGTTGAACTTGATGTACTTGTGTCTTTTTTCAACCTAAATTACTATGTTATGATGTAATGGACAAATTATCAGTGGCATATTAATGGTCAGATTATCAGTGGCATATTAATGGACAAATTACCAGTGGCATATTAATGGTCAAATTATTATAATTTATTATATTATTATTATTATAATAATATTATTATTACTATAATTTATTGTGTTGGCAGAAATTTAATAAGGTAGTAATCTAATCAATATGCAATACAAAAGTTAAACAGACAATAATGCTTATAACATATCAGTATCTCACATAGCCTCAGATACAATACAGTACGGAATGATTATAATTATTTATTACTGGCTTCATAATATGGTACACCAATAATGCAATATTGCAGTATCATCATATATCATCTACAATGTCTCCTAGCAGATATTCCCTGTAATGCACACATAATACAATTGGTTTAACTCAAATTAATATCTACCCCCAAAGAACAGCATTAATTGGTTGTGCAATAAAAGGCGACAAAGAAGGGGGTGGGTGCTTCAATGCCCGAGAACAAACAGTAGGATAATACCTACTCGGGAGAGCCAATCCATTTTTTGCCTGCTTACACCATCGCAGAGGAACCACTCCATTAACATATCAGACTGTTCCCACTCATAAGGGCAGTCCAGACTGTAATAACAGTACAACTAACAATGTCATTTAAAGAGATATTCCCTGAAAGTCAATCAGTAATTCACAATAACATGCACTGAATTATGCAGTTTCAAGTCACAGTAAATGGCGGGTTAGAACAAAAATAGTCTGATAAACAGTCACATTCACTATTAAACCAAAGTATTAATTATTTTGTTGCAGTTTAAAACAAGTTCCAAATTAGGGTTAGGGTTTCAAATTAACCTTTCCCATGCCACTAAGCAACAACAATACATGTGTCTCTGCTTGGAATCACCAGCTATCAAAATAAACTAATTAGCAGTAGTAAATGAGCTCTTATCTCACTGTACGAGCTATAAGATCCAGTATAACAAACAGTAATTCCACAGCCATATAAATGACTTGGACACTGGCAAGATAGAACTCTGTGGTCCCAATATGGCAGAAATCTAGAGAGACAATGATTTATTATAGATGAAAATAATGTCTTGTCTTCAACAAGTGAATATTCTAATTTTACAGATATATAATATTTATTATATCATATCTTGCTTTAGCTTTATGATGTCTCTGGTTCAGACATCTAGATATGCACTCTAATATATATTCCCCAAGAGGAATTAATATTCTAAGTGATGAAGAAGACACAATTCACCTCTATATAAAATATATATGATGAACACATTTATCACCGGCGATAATCTACATTCGTTACCTAATTCTGTTACCAAAATTACTGATATTTCCTCCCCGATTTTTAATATAATAGGACACTCCCACCATATTTGTAGCCCATTGCCTTTATCAGGCATTTCCAGCATGTCTCTACATTACTATTGCTATTGGGGTACATTTTGGCTATCGTAGTGGGGACCAGGTACCACTTGTTTGCTAATTTGTATTGGGTTTCATTAAGGGATTTGTAAGTATTGCTCAATGCCCCATTCCATTCTGTGCTTTCTATCGATATTTTTAAGTCTCTTTCCCACTTCTTTATGGCAGTTGGGGGGGTAACGTCTGACTCTGTCTAATTAAGTCTAGTGCTAGTGATGTTATTCTTTTTGTGTCTTGGCTTAATAGAATGGATGACACTGATCTTATTATCTTTGATTGTAACATCAGACTTTTCACTCTCAGATAGCTAAATCACTCTTTACTGCTGAGGTTAAACTTTTCTTGTAGGGAGATGAATGTCTTTAATGTAGCCTCTTCCTTCAATGACTGTAATAGGTAAGCATGGTATAATTTTATTACTTAGTCCTATTTTCTTTTTAAACTCATACCAGTTTTTTTAATATATGCTGTAATGCTGTACTGTTACTGTTATTAAGAGTCTCAGTCCGCATTTCTGGTGGCAGCCAATCTTCCTGTGAGAATTTTACATTTTGGGACATGATTGCTTGTACCAGTAGAGCTGCTCCAGTGTAGTCCCGCACCATGGGTATTCCCAGGCCCCCACTATTTTTCTTCTTACTAAATGCCCAATGCTCCATCTGGGTTTCTTTGATCCCCATATAAAGTTATTGAAAGTGGATTGGATCAGGGCAATCCATGGCTGTGGTACTCTAAATGGGAGCATTCTAAATATATATAAGTGCATTTTGGCAGTACGTAAGAGCGGACCATATTGATACTACCCATCCAGGAGATAAATAATGGTCTCCATCGTTTAAACTCCAGACTTGTTTCTTTAATCAAAGGGAGTAACTTGATTTCTAGCCACTTTGAGGGATCCTTTGTATCCTTAACCCCAAGATATACAAAGTGTTCCCTTACCCATATGAATCCATATTTCCATATTTCCTCTTTTTGCTGCACTGTTAGGTTCAGTCCCTTTGCCATAGATTTGGCATGATTTAATTTATACCCAGATAAACCACTATATTCCTCAATCACTACCATGGTTTCCCTTAACGAACCTACCGGATCGTCAAGCGTGATTAGGACGCATCGGCATATAGCTTGATCTTACAAGTTCCATCTTCACCAGTGCCCCTAATGAACGGATTGGATCTTATATCCATAGCCAGTGGTTCTAATGTGAGGATGTATATTAGGGGGGAAAAGGGACACCCCTGACGTGTGCCATTTGTTATTCCAAACAAGTTGGACTTTATCCCAGAACCAACTACCCTTCCCGATGGACCCCTGTACAGGGCCATAATAGCTCGATGTATAGCACCCGTCAGACCAAATGCTGTCAGTACCCTGTCCATATATCCCCAGCTGTTCCTGTCAAAGGCCTTTTCTGCATCAAGTGACTGGGTCAGCTGTGGTACTCCCCTCCCCCATATATTCTCCAGCAAGTCAGAGAAGCCTCTGATTCATTGAGTTTCTTCCAGGTACAAACCCCATCTGGTTGTGGTGGACCAATTGTGTAATAATGAATTTTAGTCTACAGGCCAATACTCCTGCGAATATTTTCGCGTCCAGATTTAACAGTGAGATTGGTCTATAACTCGGTATTTCTCAGAATTGGGATGCTGTTGCCTTTCAGCATTTCTTCTGGTACCTCTCCCTGTGCCATAAATTTGTTAAATAAACTGGTCAGTCTGGGCACCAACTCCTTACAGAGGATTTTATCAAATGCGCTGTCAAATTCGTCGGGCCCCAGGGATTTCCTGGCTTCTGTATACTTATTCTTTCTCTCACCTCATCCACTGAGATAGGGGCATTCAGCTTTTTTTCTGGCATCTGATGATAAAGTTGGGAAAGATATTTCTACAAAATATCTGTCAAATTTTGCTCCTACCTGAGAATCAGCTAGGTTGTACAGACCCTGATAAAAAATTATTAAAGGCCTGCCCAATCTCTGCCGGAGTCATCCACGTCTGACCCCCGTCCACTATTTTGGTGGACGGGGGTAGTCTTGCAAAGTCTTGCCAGCCTTTATGTTTTAATTGATTGGAAAGCAGCCTGTCTGCTCTGTTACCAATATAGTAACATTTGTTCTTAGGTCATAAAGCGTCCTATTTGCCCTGCCCAAAAGCAGCTTGTTTATTTTTTCCTGGGTGTCTATTATGTTTTTTGTCACCTG
Organism: Pelodytes ibericus; assembly: GCA_036172795.1. Taxonomy (NCBI): domain Eukaryota; kingdom Metazoa; phylum Chordata; class Amphibia; order Anura; family Pelodytidae; genus Pelodytes; species Pelodytes ibericus. The sequence continues at coordinate 115,882 of CM069857.1, forward strand.
TCTGGAGGGCATCTGTTTGTTAATTTTGTTTGGTTGGTATAGTAATATATATAGATCAGTCAGTCTAGCTTCTCCCCTTTTTTTGGCCCTAGCCCCCATCTTTATCAAGTAACCACGGATCACTGCCTTGAATGCACACCATGAATTCACCTGGGTTATTCCCTCTACCTCATTTTACAGAAAGTATTGTTTTGTCATTTCTTCCAAATAATCTATATCCTCCTGTCTCTTTATTAAATTATTATTCCAGTCGGCTCTTATTTTCTGGGAGGTATCTTTTATGTCTGTTATAATCATATGTGATCTGACCAGGTCACTTCCTGTATTTTTACATTATTTACTTGCTGCAGTAGGGCTACATCTCCTATCACTAAATCAATTCATGAGTACGCGCAGTGCATTTTACAAAAGCAGATATAGTCCTTCTCGGTGGTGTGTAAAACCCTCCATCAGTGTATAACTGGTGTTTATCCAGTAATGCCTGAAATCTACAGGCCTGCAAGAGTGTGTTTTTATCTGGCTTCTTCCCCATCTGCCTTAATTTATCCATAGCGAGTCCAAAATACAATCTAAAGCGCCATCCAGACCAATGGGCCCTGTTACTTTTACTTATACTTTAGTACCTTTGCCTACAACTTTGTGAGGAATCCCACTGGAAATGCGTTTGGGGCATATACATTCACCAATGTCATCAGTAGTCCATTGAATTCCCCTGCGACCACAATAAATCTCCCTTCTGGGTCTAACTCTGTGTGTTTAATCTTCACCTCCACTGTTTTTGAAAAGAGTATTAGCACTCCCCTCTTTTTTTGTTTTTTTAGTGATGCTACTATGCAAGGGGATATCTTTGAGTTTTTAATTGAATGGCCCCATCACCTCTCCAGTGGGATTCCTGAATAAAGCAAATGTCATCATGCTCCTGCCAAAGGCGGTGCAATAGAACAGATATCTTCTGCTGTGAGTTGAGACCCTGAGCATTAATTGACCAGAAACTCATCACTCCCGTATTGTTTTTTCTTTTTTTCCCCAGGCTTCCATCTGCCACCCTCCGTCCAGAACCCTCTACCCAACAACATCCGCCTATGAGTCCACACATAAACAACATATAAAACATAAAACACTTCCATGTAACGCACCGCTTATGTGTGTACATAGTTTTGCCAGAGAGATCCCACTCTCTGATGTAAAATTTGTTTGCCATTGTCCATGGATGGCACTTGGAGCTGGACCATGGACACTTGGGCAGCAATTCATAATATATAAACACCATTTTTAGGCCCAGATTTTTACCCCCATTGTTCCCACAAGGGGGATCAATATAAAAACGTGGGGGGATAAAATATGGGAGAGAAAAAAGAAAAACAAACCATTTGTTACTGTGATCAGTTTCCTTCCTACTTTATGGCCTTCATTTGAATCCGAGGAGAGGGATTCCCGATAGATTAGTTGTAACATAACAAATAACACATAGGAGGAATCACATTAGATAAATTTGGTATTTAAAATTAAAAAGAGGTATCAGTGGTAAGAGGCAGATGTGTCAGTAATAAAACTGGTATGTGAGTGGAGTTCATACTGTGTATTAACGATAAAAGAAACTTATAGCTATGTAAGAGAAGGAGGTACAAAATGCCTCTCACTATATAATTGTTCTCTCCTTAAAGCACACTCACTAAAAACCTTGTGAGTAAAAACAATTGAGGAGGAAAAAAGTAAAGGAGGGAGTAAGAAATATAGAAAATGGGAACATAGAAGAAGTAGTTAGCAGAGAGGGAGTAGACAAAGTGTAAAAATGAGGAGGCAGTGATAAGAGGTATATTTATAGCATAATAAGACAGGTATGTGAGTGGAGTTTGTGCTGTGTATTAACTGTAAAAGAAGTGCTAAGCTGGTGCCATGGGGACAATTGGGGCATCCCTCATCTCCTGGTCCACATCTGGGGGAACTGGCATAGGTGGCAAACCCAACGAGGGAACATAAACCGGATTATCGATAGTAAGCAGCTTACTGTCCTTCGTGACTGAAAGCGATTGCGGGACTCTGCATCTGTATTTCGTTCCAAGCTGGTGCAGGTGGGATGTCAGTGGTCGCATTGCTCTGTGCTAGAGCATCGTTGTGGGGTAAATGTCATCATACATTTTAAAGTTCTTTTTAATGAATAAATTATTTTATTGTAATAAATATATTTTTTTCTTTTTACTGATTTCTTTAATTTTCAAGGAAACATACATGAGATGGATGAAATGAAGGATCCTTGCATCATTGACAAAAGTACAAGACATGAGAATACATACATTGCGATATTAAAAGCTTAATAGAATGTCTCAAGTCTACCAGCAGTTCCATTGGCAGGGAATTAATGTAAAGTTTCCAATCTTTAAAGAACCATTCCACTCCTCCCGTTCTGTTTGGCAGTACTGTAAGCCAGCTCTTGCTAAACAGATACATGAGTTTTTCTTTAAAAACCTTTGGGTGGGTTCATCCTGCTTTATCCAATATTGCATTTTTGTTTTGTTCGTTATGGCTTGGTATTATTCTTATGAACCTGGCATGTGCGTTGGAAGAGTGGAAGTAACCGAAGAGTGCAAGTTCTGGTGATAGGTTAAATCAAAGACCAAAGGTGGTGTTGGCATAAGTTTGTATGCCGGTTCTAAAATGTCAAATCTTTGTGCAGCGTCATATGCAGTGGAAGAAATCAGCCCCCGGTAAGTTGCATTTCACACATTGATCTCGAGACCACATATTAGCAACCCTGCCCCTGACTGGCGAAACATATGCACTATGTATTATTTTCAGAAACATGTCCCTGTACATTGTGGACCTAATAATTTGGCACATGGTTAGGTTTGCTTTAAGTATGTCCTCTAGGGGCAAATTGTGTAGTAGAGCAGGCCTTTTGTTAAGACCCACATACGTTTTTGAGAAGTCTATTGGGAGGGAGATATGTCTGTGGATAGCTGTGGTCTGGTAACCCGTCCTAGTGGCGTGTGTTATCAGAGGGAGCAAAGGGCTTCCTCTCTCTTCCAGCCTCACAGATCTGCTTTTTCCTCAAACACATCTCACTTCAAGTAACCAAGGCTGTATTGCTTCCCATCCCCTGGTCAATCTTCCTTTATAGATTGCACCAGACACCTAGTAGTTGCCCCACCCACACACAGATTCTAATTATCAGCTACTAATACAACCTGAGAATTACTTCACTACAAAGCACAATCCGCTGATAACACCTAGCGTTATTTTGTTAGTTCCAATTTACTAATCAACTCTCTCATCATAAAACCCATATTAAACACACAGAAATGGCCTGTAATATTGTAATATATGAAAGGTCAGCGTGACAACAGGTTGGTGATGCAGCCTCATCACAAGCCTGTCAGTCAGAGACCCCCGGCCAGTAATTGCCCTTCATGGGTGGACATTCCTCCCCCTTTGGAGGCTGGGCAAAACCTTTATAAACCCTTGCAGAGGTTTTGCCCAGTCTCTTTTCTACATTAAAGAAATCAGTTGAAAACTTACCAGTTATGATGGACGCTCTGCTGTCACAGTTGAGGGATACTGATGTCCTGCACGAAGGAGATTGGCTGCAAGACAGTATAAATACTATATTAGGTACATTGCCATCTCCCTCTCCCATTCCCTCCCCTGCCCAATCTCCTTCCCCCCCTCCTGCCCCAGGCCCTTCCAGGCCTGCTGGCACTAGAAGGTCCAGGCCTCCTTATAGATTTACCCCTGAGCCCCAGGAGCCCCCCACTGTCCCTCAGCCCGAGCCCCCTATTCATAAGAGGAGGAAGAGGGCAGCTGCTAAAAAATGGCAGTCTGCCTCTCTGTCCTCCCCTGCGCCCCAGGCCCTGTCATCTAGGGGCCGTGCCACTTGGGCCTCCATTGCTCGGGGGTCCCATCTACTGGTCTCCCCCACTGTGCTGCCCTCTGCGCATCTCCCCCCTCCTGCTCTGGCCCCCCACCCTCCTCACTGGAGGCCACGTGCTCCGGATGCCGCCTCCGCGCGGCGCGCTCCCCCTACACCCCCCCAGGGGTCGGATGGTCCGGCGGGACGGGAAGCGAGGTGCACGGATGTGCTACCTCCTTCCCGCTTACCTGCTCCGGCGTCCGCTCCTCCGGTGCAGTCTTCAGCTTCTCGCACGTCCGTTCACACGGCTGCGTGAAGCGCTTCTGCGCACAACGTGGTTTCCCTACGAGATGTTGACGGGTAACCACATGGGCGCGAGCACAGGCCGCGGAAGTCATCGCGGCCTGTGCATATTAACCCCCTCAATGCCAGACAGGCCAGGGGATCTCCTCCTAGGAGGGGATCCCTGTCCCCCAATCGCCCCAGGGTCTCTCCTGTCACTCATGGTAGTGACAGGCAGGGCCCTGGGGGCAGATCACCTAGGCAGGGCAGGGACTGCACTGCTGGATGCAGGCAGTATACAAGGTGTAGGTACATGGAAGGGAGTATGTCCCCGGCCCCCAGTTCCCCTTCTTCACAGAGGGGTCTGGTTGGGCATATTAGTGCCCCCTCCTGCCACCTCTCCTCCAGGTCCCCCTCCTACCACATTGCCCCCCTTGCACCTGGCGGACGGGTCAGGCAGTACCAGCGTTCCAGGTCCCCTTCTATACAGAGGGGCTCCCGGGTGTCGGCAAGGTCCAGGGAGCCGGTTCGTCACGGATCATCTTCCTTTCGGACCGGTCCGGCGAGGGGATCAGACAGGGATCACAGACGGCGCAACAGGTTGGACAGCCGGAGTTCCAGGTCAGCTTCTCCAGGAGTCTTCGCTGCTGACGGGCAAACATCAGCATCTGGAGTGCAGCGCCCTTCAGGTGAGGGATCCCGTGCCAGGGGTGCCCAGCTCCTCACATCGGACGGCATCGGGCCCCTTCCTCCGGCGGACAATCGGATGGGCGGCTCGGTGTACGGCAGTCCTCTGCTCTTCTCACAGTCTCCACGAGGATCTCTGGTTCCTGAGCCCACGGCGGTCCCTTCTACAGGGAACCAGTCCAGGGGTGAGTCTAATTTTATCTCTTCTTCTATCCTTAACTCACACTCACACATCCACAGCGCTGTTTCACACATTGGCCCCCCGAATACGGGTAATTGACAGGGTTCCACGGGGGCAGCTGGGGGAATATCTCAGGTGGTGGCGAGCCTTACTAGTGTACTTAAATCATTTGAGTCAGGGTCGCTATCTGCAGCGGATAACCCTTCTCCATTGCAGGTTTGGGGGGCATATACAGCAGCAGTACCAACCCCGCCGGTGTCTTCTTTAGTTGCCTCGCCGTTAGTTCTCCCAGTTAGTTCAGCTTCCCCGGCTATAGTCCCTGACCCGGTGGCATCAATGGTGACTGCTCCTGCAATAGCTGAGGTCAAGTCAAAGGACGTGGACCCAGTCCGGCTAGCGGATTCCTCGCGTGGAGACATTTACGTGTGTTTCGAGGGTCCCATGGGCGACCATCTCTAACAGGAATTGCGGGAAAAAATTGGCCGTGGGGAATATGTTGAATTGTTCACCCTCCTCCCCTTGTAAAAATGTAATTTGGACACTGTATCCAAACCTGATGACCACAAAAAATAGGACGAGGAGAGGAGGAGGTATCGCCTCATCCCTTAGACCTTTTCCAACTGGCTCCAGGCCTTTTCCATTCTGGCAAATATAATCGCAACTAAGAACCCGGAGCACAGTGCCGGTCTCTTTTGCTACCTGGAGTCCATTCATGAAGCCTAGAGGGTTTACGGAGGCCAGGCTTGGCTGCGCTACGATGAGGAGTTTAGGCAGCGCTTGGCAGTCAGACAAGGCGTAAGGTGGGATCACAGGGACATAGCATTGTGGTTACGGATCATGGCCCCTGGTCATAGCGCAATCCAACCCTTTCTGTCAGCGCCCGCTGGTCCCTCTGCCTCAGGTTCCCCAGCTTTGGCAAAAAAGGGCACGTGTTGGCAGTACAATGATTCCACCTGCAAACAGGGGAATCAGTGTAAATTCAGACACGAATGCTCCTGCTGTGGGGGCGGTCACCCCCAGTTTAAATGTTTCAAGCGAAACAAGCAGGACAAGTCCGGAAATTCCAACAATTCTGGGGGTAAAGGGGAGGACGCCGGTGGCCGTAGGAGCAATGCTCCCCTGGCTTAATCGTTATCCGGACCAGGCAGCCGCCACGCCAAAGCGGTAGTGGTGTGAGCTAAACACCAGAAATTCTACCTAAACATACATATAACATCATAAATCATATATATATCTGCTTTGCTTATAGAATCACATTTTGCTTTTAAAATATAAATGTAACTTTTCCTCTTCTTTGCTAACGTGTCCAGTCAGCTTTGGACTTAGGAATGGCCTGACTAAATTAAACAAGATAAAGCATAAAAACTTCCCCTAATCAATAATGATATAAGTAAATAGAAGCCTGGGATTGGACATCTGGGTCAGGTAGGTCAGAATAACCTACATGACCTAAATGTTTTAAAACATCACATGGACACATGTTATTTTTATGATTAATGTTTAAATAATTGATTGATTAAAAATGTATAAATACTGAAGTGTGTTATATGCAAATTAGACTAGACTGAAAGAGGCTTTTCCACCTCCCGGTCGACTCTCCTTGATTGCGCAATAAAGACAACTTTCCTGCTTCTAGCTACTCCGTCTCTGTCTCATAATTGACTCCGTGAAACAGAGGTAGAACCCCCGATTTGGGCAACAGTGGTATGGAGGAGCCAATAGAGTGTAAGGGTTCACACTCAGTGGCATTGGCAGGGGGTACCCGAGGTCTGGCATCAGTGCAGGGGGTTGGCTGTCTTGGGTATGGCCAACCCGGGAGGCAAGAGCTCTGGTAGCTAGCTGCACGGGCTCCCCATGGGCCGGTCCCTGGGGAGTGAATATCAGACGGCTACCGTGCAGGGGCATCGACGCCGGTAGACTGATATTTTTGGTGACACATACGTCTGATCCTTGGGTACCCAATCCTAGATATGCTACCGCTTGGTGGCATATACATGCCTGTACTTAACAAGATGGTGTTTTGTACATGGGTTTACATGTTATACGTGTTGAATGTTTTGATACGTTTTTAGTATGCGTTAAAGTTTTCTAAGTTACTGATATAAATATAAAATCTTTGTTGCAGTATTTCTCAATTAATAATGTGACATTCATATCCAGTTTGTTGTCCGTGTCTTTTCTTGTGGGGAGGGTGCGTTTATTCTCCATACCTTTGTCATGTCTATCTGAGCTGTAGGTGTCTTAACCCACCCCAGCTTCTTTCAATACAATCACACTGCAGCTCACAATAGAGTGAATACCCTGCTCTACTTAATCAGCAACCTACAATCATCACTGACCTCCTAGTGTCATTACCAGCTCCTCTCTCTCCAGCAGCCTACAATCATCACTGACCTCCTGGTGTCATCACCAGCTCCTCTCTCTCCAGCAGCCTACAATCATCACTGACCTCCTGGTGTCATCACCAGCTCCTCTCTCTCCAGCAGCCTACAATCATCACTGACCTCCTGGTGTCATTACCTGCTCCTCTCTCCAGCAGCCTACAATCATCACTGACCTCCTGGTGTCATTACCAGCTCCTCTCTCTCCAGCAGCCTACAATCATCACTGACCTCCTAGTGTCATTACCAGCTCCTCTTTATCCAGCAGCCTACAATCATCACTGACCTCCTAGTGTCATTACCAGCTCCTCTCTCTCCAGCAGCCTACAATCATCACCGACCTCCTGGTGTCATTACCAGCTCCTCTCTCTCCAGCAGCCTACAATCATCACTGACCTCCTGGTGTCATTACCAGCTCCTCTCTCTCCAACAGCCTACAATCATCACTGACCTCCTAGTGTCATTACCAGCTCCTCTCTCTCCAGCAGCCTACAATCATCACTGACCTCCTAGTGTCATTACCAGCTCCTCTCTCTCCAGCAGCCTACAATCATCACTGACCTCCTGGTGTCATTACCAGCTCCTCTCTCTCCAGCAGCCTACAATCATCACTGACCTCCTGGTGTCATTACCAGCTCCTCTCTCTCCAGCAGCCTACAATCATCACTGACCTCCTAGTGTCATTACCAGCTCCTCTCTCTCCAGCAGCCTACAATCATCACTGACCTCCTAGTGTCATTACCAGCTCCTCTCTCCAGCAGCCTACAATCATCACTGACCTCCTAGTGTCATTACCAGCTCCTCTCTCTCCAGCAGCCTACAATCATCACTGACCTCCTGGTGTCATTACCAGCTCCTCTCTCTCCAGCAGCCTACAATCATCACTGACCTCCTGGTGTCATTACCAGCTCCTCTCTCTCCAGCAGCCTACAATCATCACTGACCTCCTAGTGTCATTACCAGCTCCTCTCTCTCCAGCAGCCTACAATCATCACTGACCTCCTAGTGTCATTACCAGCTCCTCTCTCTCCAGCAGCCTACAATCATCACTGACCTCCTAGTGTCATTACCAGCTCCTCTCTCTCCAGCAGCCTACAATCATCACTGACCTCCTAGTGTCATCACCAGCTCCTCTCTCTCCAGCAGCCTACAATCATCACTGACCTCCTAGTGTCATTACCAGCTCCTCTCTCTCTAGCAGCCTACAATCATCACTGACCTCCTGGTGTCATTACCAGCTCCTCTCTCTCCAGCAGCCTACAATCATCACTGACCTTCTAGTGTCATCACCAGCTCCTCTCTCTCCAGCAGCCTACAATCATCACTGACCTCCTGGTGTCATTACCAGCTCCTCTCTCTCCAGCAGCCTACAATCATCACTGACCTCCTAGTGTCATTACCAGCTCCTCCTCTCTCCAGCAGCCTACAATCATCACTGACCTCCTGGTGTCATTACCAGCTCCTCTCTCTCCAGCAGCCTACAATCATCACTGACCTTCTAGTGTCATCACCAGCTCCTCTCTCTCCAGCAGCCTACAATCATCACTGACCTCCTGGTGTCATTACCAGCTCCTCTCTCTCCAGCAGCCTACAATCATCACTGACCTCCTAGTGTCATCACCAGCTCCTCTCTCTCCAGCAGCCTACAATCATCACTGACCTCCTGGTGTCATTACCAGCTCCTCTCTCTCCAGCAGCCTACAATCATCACTGACCTCCTAGTGTCATTACCAGCTCCTCTCTCTCCAGCAGCCTACAATCATCACTGACCTTCTAGTGTCATTACCAGCTCCTCTCTCTCCAGCAGCCTACAATCATCACTGACCTCCTAGTGTCATTACCAGCTCCTCCTCTCTCCAGCAGCCTACAATCATCACTGACCTCCTGGTGTCATTACCAGCTCCTCTCTCTCCAGCAGCCTACAATCATCACTGACCTCCTGGTGTCATTACCAGCTCCTCTCTCTCCAGCAGCCTACAATCATCACTGACCTCCTGGTGTCATTACCAGCTCCTCTCTCTCCAGCAGCCTACAATCATCACTGACCTCCTGGTGTCATTACCAGCTCCTCTCTCCAGCAGCCTACAATCATCACTGACCTCCTGGTGTCATCACCAGCTCCTCTCTCTCCAGCAGCCTACAATCATCACTGACCTCCTAGTGTCATTACCAGCTCCTCTCTCTCCAGCAGCCTACAATCATCACTGACCTCCTGGTGTCATTACCAGCTCCTCTCTCTCCAGCAGCCTACAATCATCACTGACCTCCTAGTGTCATTACCAGCTCCTCTCTCCAGCAGCCTACAATCATCACTGACCTCCTGGTGTCATTACCAGCTCCTCTCTCTCCAGCAGCCTACAATCATCACTGACCTCCTGGTGTCATTACCGGCTCCTCCTCTCTTCAGCCTTTTACTTCTTCATCCATGAATCCTCTCCTAATCCTGGCAAGAAACAAAATCAGCATTTGCCACAGACCCCGCCTGCTTCGTACTACCAACACCAAATGCAATACTGACAACCTTATATCTATCCACTGCTATAATCACCCACTCTTCAGTTGTGCCCTGCTAAATGCACGCTCTTTATTCAACAAGCTTACAGCTATACACGATCTATACCTCTCTCTCTCGCTTACTGAAACCTGACTTACCTCATCTGACACGGTCTCTCCTGCTGCTCTCTCTTATGGTGACCTACGCTTCAGCCACACCCCGAGACCTGGGGACAAAAAGTAAGGAGGTGTTGGCATCCTCCTATCTGCAAACTGCTCCTTCCAGCCACTATCCTCAGCCGCTTCCCTTTAATTTTCATCATTCGAAGTGCACGCTATTCGTCTTTTCTTCCCTCTATCCCTTCGTGTTGCCGTTGTTTATCGGCCCCCGGGGCCTGCTTCCCAGTTTTTTTACAACTTCTCTGCGTGGCTCCCCAACTTTCTTGCCACTGATGTACCATGTCTCATCCTGGGAGACTTTAATATTCCACTTGACCTAACCAACTCTCCTGCTACTTCAAAACTCCTTTTCATCACCTCTGCCTTTGGCAGGGCTGTCTTTTGAACTGTGTGGGCCCCTGGGAAAAACAAGCCAATGGGGCCCCCCATGGCCCCTCCTCTTGACCCACCCATAACAATACTCCTCCCATAACAACAAGACCCCGCCCACAACAACACGACCCCGCCCACAATGGATGTGCATCACCAAAAAATCACCCAAAACGATGTGGTTTAATTGATAAATTATAATTATTTATTAATTGCATATATTAAAAAATTAATCATCAGAAAGTTGGTTTAGAAACAAACATTTCAACATATATATGGCAATGACAACTGCTGGCATATAATGAAGTTCTGTTACATTGAAAGATTGCATAAAGCAAAGACATTTAAAAAATAATGTTGTAATGAAAGAATATAAAGAAAGCACCAAGACCTCTTTGCTCCATTTAGTGCCATTAGGGAGCAGGCATGTTAGAATATTTGGAGACAGATTTCTAGTTGCCCTAACATGCCTGCTCCCTAATGGCACTAAATGGAGCAAAGAGGTCTTCACTCAGGTGTCTGCAACAGATACAACAGTCTACAAAAGATCATCATTGTTGGGAAGTATATTTTCATATGTACAAATGTATACAATTGTTATTGAAGGCTTGTAATCTTTGTAGTAGAGATTTGTTTAATTGTGATATTATAGGTATGTTTAGAGTATAGTGAATTTTTGCAGACTGACTCTACCAAACACAATGAGTCGACCCATAAGAAATTGTATTTTGATAATATGTTTGTGGAATTTTGTGTAGACAGTATATAAAATCTCAGAAAATTTCTCTGATATTTTAAATAGGTTAGTTTGTTTTTGTAAGAGAGACTAATCAAGAAGGATTATGGATTTAAGGAATAGGTTAAAAAGTGTCCACAAGTAATCCGTGAGATCCCCTGGGACTGGGAAATTGGCTAGGATCACTTGGAGCGAAACTTGGAAGTGGTTTGGCATGTGTGAGATCAGTGTTGCTAATTGTTTATGTTGTTTGTTTCAAGGGTCTCATCCTCAAGTGCATCCTGACCACTGACATCATGCCCCTACGTGAAGACTGGAAGACACTGCTCAGATATTCCCCATTATGGAAGCTTACAGTGCAACTAAGCTGGATGACCAACCAATGTGTGAAATCGAGGAAGTGTGCCTTATCATCTTGGATACAATGATTATGTTGACCAGGCAACTCCTGATGGTTATCCTTAAAAACAGACAATGTCAATTTCTAAGAATAAAAGGGGAGAACAGTATGAATATTATATGGACTGTAGGGGCCTCTGGAGTCATGTCGTGGATGGGAGACCATATTGTTTTGTCTGCTGCCATTTCATCTGACTGCCATTTTGTGTGTTCTGAATGCATGCCATTTTGTGTGTTCTGAATGCATGATGTCAGTTTTGCTTCAAGTTATTTTAAAGTTTCCTGCAAATAACTCAGTCCTTGGGAATTGCAAACTCCGGAATAATATGTTTGATTTTTACATAGATCTATTGGTTGTAGAGAAGTGTTTTATTAGGGTAAGAGGAGCAATGAACAATAGATATTTAATTTAGTTTTGTGTCCATCATGTGTTTTTGTTGGTCATGCCATTATGTAACATTATGTAACATATTTAGATAGTTATGTTAGGCCTTCACTATTTGAGAGAGAGATACTGGGAATTTTCTTTAGATTGTAAGTCCAATATCTCTGCAGAGCGAAACCAAGGTCTGCTCAGTCGTCAGAGGTCTAAACCTAATCTCAAAGGCTATTAAAGTTAAAGTTAGATGTCAGTATTGTCCTGAGGCAGTCCGGTAAAACAGGAAAGCCATAGTCGGTTAGTAAAGCTTAAATATGGATGTGAAGATTTTTGATTCAATATGTTGTTTTCATTGATCAGACCACTCCAATTTTATCCAACAGTATTTAAATAATATAAGAGATGTGGACACAAATATCAAGTGAGCCACGGGTTTGACTGGACACTTGAAATATACTCGTGGTTAGGAGATATGGGAAGGAAGATAGTTAAGTGTTTTGTTTTAATAATAGCAATAATAGGTGTTTTTGATATAATTGTGAGGCGTACTAAATGCATTATTGCTAAAGCTATTAAACCAGCTCCAAAACTCCAATACCACACGTAATATTACATGACCTATGCTAGAGCTTCTCAACAGCAATATTAAGATTGTTCAGCAAGTGAACAAAAGAGTGGAACTGAAAGGCAGGGCCGTCTTTAACGCGGCGCAAACGGGGCAGCTGCCCTGGGCCCATTTACTCCTGGGGGGCCCCAAGGCAGCTGTCCCGTGGGCCCCCAGCCCTGCTTGCCGCGTTCACAGCGCATTGCGCTTGTGAACGCTTTTTTCCGGCAAGCCGCATCCGATGGATGCGACGGCCGAAAAAAAACTAAAAAAAACTGACGCCGGATGTGACGTCGCGTCACATACGGTGACTGTTTCCCTCCTCCGTGCAAGAGAGAAGACTGCACGGAGGAGACATCCGGCGGGGGACACGGAGCAGGGTTATGTAAGTACTTGGGAACGGGGGGGGGCGGGGGGCTGACTGGCACAATATTACTGGGCATCTGGCTGGCACAATATTACTGGGCATCTGGCTGGCACAATATTACTGGGCATCTGGCTGGCACTATATTACTGGGCTCTGGCTGGCACTATATTACTGGGCATTTGGCTGGCACTATATTACTGGGCATCTGGCTGCCACAATATTACTGGGCATCTGGCTGGCACTATATTACTGGGCTCTGGCTGGCACTATATTACTGGGCATCTGGCTGGCACAATATTACTGGGCATCTGGCTGCCACAATATTACTGGGCATCTGGCTGGCACTATATTACTGGGCTCTGGCTGGCACTATATTACTGGGCTCTGGCTGGCACTATATTACTGGGCATCTGGCTGGCACAATATTACTGGGCATCTGGCTGGCACTATATTACTGGGCTCTGGCTGGCACTATATTACTGGGCATCTGGCTGGCACTATATTACTGGGCTCTGGCTGGCACAATATTCCTGGGCATCTGGCTGGCACTATATTACTGGGCTCTGACTGGCACTATATTACTGGGCTCTGACTGGCACTATATTACTGGGCATCTGAATGGCAGAATATTACTGGGCTCTGGCTGGCACAAAATTACTGGGCATCTGGCTGGCACAATTTTACTGGGCATCTGAATGGCAGAATATTACTGGGCTCTGGCTGGCACAATATTCCTGGGCATCTGGCTGGCACAATATTACTGGGCATCTGGCTGGCACTATATTACTGGGCTCTGACTGGCACTATATTACTGGGCATCTGAATGGCAGAATATTACTGGGCTCTGGCTGGTACAATATTACTGGGCATCTGGCTGGCAGAATATTACTGGGCTCTGGCTGGCACAATATTACTGGGCATCTGGCTGGCACAATATTACTGGGCTCTGGCTGGCACAATATTACTGGGCTCTGGCTGGCACAATAATACTGGGCTCTGACTGGCACAATAATACTGGGCATCTGACTGGCACAATAATACTGGGCATCTGTCTGGCACAATATTACTGGGCATCTGTCTGGCACAATATTACTGGGCATCTGGCTTGCACAATATTACTGGGCATCTGGCTGGCACAATATTACTGGTCTCGGACTGGCACAATAATACTGGGCATCTGACTGGCACAATATTACTGGGCATCTGGCTGGCACAATATTACTGGGCATCTGGCTGGCACAATATTACTGGGCTCTGACTGGCACAATATTGCAGGCATCTGACTGGCACAATAATCCTGTCCTCTGACTGGCACACTATTACAGGCATCTGACTGGCATAATATTACAGGCATCTGACTGGCATAATATTACAGGCATCTGACTGGCACAATATTCCTGGCCTCTGACTGGCACACTATTACAGGCATCTGACTGGCACAATATTACTGGGGTCTGAATTTCACAATATTCCTGGTTTCTGACTGGCACAATATTCCTGGTATCTGACTGGCATAATATTCCTGGGCTCTGACTGGCACAATATTCCTGGGCTCTGACTGGCACAATATTACTGTGCTCTGACTGGCACAATATTACTGGGCTCTGATTGGCACAATAATACTGCGCTCTGAATGGCACAATATTACTGGCATCTGAAAGGCACAATATTACTGGCATCTGAAGGGCACAACAATTATGGCATGTGTGTGTGTGTGGGGGGGGGGTAACATTGCGATGGATGGCGGGATTGCATGCAGGGGAGGGGGCAGGGTCCAGGGGACCCAAGCAAATGCTTGTCCAGGGTCCAATCACTATTAAAGACGGCCCTGCTGAAAGGGTTAAATTAATGTTGAGAAATTCCTCTGCTTGACCAAGTGCATGAAAAGGTCAGAGTCCCTGAGGAAGTCAGATAAGACATCATGGTGTTAGCTGTTTATGTAAGAATGTCTTAGATTGCAATAAGAGGAACTAAATATGTAAGCAAGTTTCTACTATATTCTGCTTGAGTGACTATATTGAGTTGTATTTCATGTTTTCTGCTTAGTGGCAATATGAGTGCATATTGTTCACACCCACATGTGTAAACGCCCCCTCATGTACTTTAACCCCTTAGTGACAAGACATTTTCACCTTGACTTTCCCTTGGTGACAATGGCTGTTTTGACATTTCTAGGGTGTTTGTGTTTAGCTGTAATTTTTTTCTTTCTCACATACAGTACCCACACAAATTATATGTTGTTTTTATCGTCATAAGAAGGGCTTTCATTAGATACCATTATGTTCATCATATATTATAATTTACTACAAAAAAAATCATAAAATAATAAAATGATGAAAAATGTTAAAAAAAACACTTTTTCTAACTTTGACCTAAAATATAATTTACACAAATAAAATTATTAAAAAAGACCCCATCTAAATAGTTTCTAAATGTTCTCCCAAGTTCAAAAATATTCATGTTTCCATATTTTTCGGTATTTTTTTGCGAGTTATGGGGCAAAAACCAAAAATAGTGTTTTTTTGTTTTTTCCTATATTGATCTTTTGACCCCAACCCGAACCCAAAATTTAACCCTAACACTAAATTTAACCCCCAACTCTAATCCATTATATCCCTATTAATTGTAACCCTATCCCTTATGCTAAAAAATATTTAATTTTAACCCTGTAGGCTAATATAGCTAAATAACCTGTTTTTAATTAATTAAATATTTATTTTAAATATTTTCCATTGCAATGCTACTAAACTACCACTAGTCAAGTAGCATATTCAGAGCGACGGAAGTGAAGTTACTTTACTTCCGAAGCTCAGACCGGCAGAGGGCTTAGCCATATCGACGGAGCAGCATGCTCCGTCAATATGGCTCCCCACGATCGCTCCGTGGGGCGATCGTGGGGGTCCCAAAATAGAAATTACGGTGCTGGCTATTGCCTCGATGTCGAGGCAATAGACCAGCACTGTTAAAGCGGTTTTCGCAATCGTTGATCGCGAAAACCGCTTCATTCCCTGCAGGACGTGTCCAGGCACGTCCTTTGTCGTTAAGGGAGTTTCTCCCAGGACGTGCCTGGCACGTCCTTTGTCGTCAAGGGGTTATGCTATGTTCTGCACAATTTATAACCAATCACTATAAAGGACAACACCTAAATGTGTGTATAAATATCAATGTGTAATAAACTGCACTCAGAGCTGAGGATAAAGAAACACGTGCCTTGTGTATTTGTTTTCCGCCTTCACAGCTCTCCAGATATCTGCAATCCTGCCACACATCAACGACCTTAGAAGTAATTGATCAAGAGCAGAGACCGGCCGGTTCCTTTCACTCACTCAGGTAGTCAATCACATACATGCATTCATACATACATACATACATCCATACATACACACTCTGAACAACAGAAACACTCAGCCAGAAGGAAAGGTGCTCAATGTTGAAAGTGGTCTCACAGATCACGTTGTGCTGGAGGCATGGCACTTTGTTCTTCCTTACAGCACCGGATGCACTGTGATTTAGCCATTCAGTATGCCAGAATTTTGCCACTTAATATGCCAGGATTTAGCCATTTAATATGCCAAGATTTTGTCCCACAAAATGCCAGGATTTTGCCCCTCAATATTCCAGGATTTTGCCCCTCAATATGCCAGGATTTAGCCACTCACTATGCCAGGATTTTGCACCTCAATATGCCAGGATTTTGCCCCACAAAATGCCAGGATTTAGCCACTCACTATGCCAGGATTTAACCACTTAATATGCCAGGAGTTAGTAACTTATTATGCCAGGATTTTGCTCCTCTATGCCAGGATTTAGCCCCTTAATATGCCAGGATTTTGCAACTCTATGCCAGGATTTAGCAACTCAATATGATAGAATTTTGCCACTCTATGCCAGGATTTAGCCACTTAATATGCCAGGAGATAGCCCCTTAATATGATAGGATTTTGCCACTCTATGCCAGGAGTTAGACACTTAATATGATAGGATTTTGCCACTCTATGCCAAGAGTTAGCCACTTAATATGATAGGATTTTGCCACTCTATGCCAGGAGTTAGCCACTTAATATGATAGGATTTTGCCACTCTATGCCAGGAGTTAGCCACTTAATATGATTGGATTTTGCCACTCTATGCCAGGATGTAGCCACTTAATATGATAGGATTTTGCCACTCTATGCCAGGATTTAGACACTTAATATGATAGGATTGTGCACTCTATGCCAGGATTTAGCCACATAATATGCCAGGAGTTAGCCACTTAATATGATAGGATTTTGCCACTCTATGCCAAGAGTTAGACACTTAATATGATAGGATTTTGCCACTCTATGCCAGGATTTAGACACTTAATATGATAGGATTGTGCACTCTATGCCAGGATTTAGACACTTAATATGATAGGATTGTGCACTCTATGCCAGGAGTTAGCCACATAATATGCCAGGAGTTAGCCACTTAATATGATAGGATTTTGCCACTCTATGCCAGGAGTTAGCCACTTAATATGATAGGATCTTGCCACTCTATGCCAGGAGTTAGCCACATAATATGCCAGGAGTTAGCCACTCATTATGCCCAGATTTGCTCGTTTTTTCCACCCTCCTCCCCCCTTCCCTAGCACTTACCTCCATGCTGCTCTCCGTTGTTTCCTCCGTGCAGTCTAACCTCCTGCACGGAGGAAGGAAGCTCCGGGCGCTTTTTTAATATGCCAAGATTTTGCCCCACAAAATGCCAGGATTTTGCCTATCAATATGCCAGGATTTTGCCCCTCAATATGCCAGGATTTTGCCCCTCAATATGCCAGGATTTAGCCACTCATTATGCCAGGATTTTGCACCTCAATATGCCAGGATTTTGCCCCACAAAATGCCAGGATTTTGCCCCACAAAATGCAAGGATTTAGCCACTCACTATGCCAGGATTTAGCCACTCACTTTGCCAGGATTTAACCACTTAATATGCCAGGAGTTAGTAACTTATTATGCCAGGATTTTGCTCCTCTATGCCAGGATTTAGCCACTTAATATGCCAGGATTTACTTAGCAACTCAATATGATAGGATTTTGCCACTCTATGCCAGGATTTAGCCACTTAATATGCCAGGAGTTAGCCACTTAATATGATAGGATTTTGCCACTCTATGCCAAGAGTTAGACACTTAATATGATAGGATTTTGCCACTCTATGCCAGGATTTAGACACTTAATATGATAGGATTGTGCACTCTATGCCAGGATTTAGACACTTAATATGATAGGATTGTGCACTCTATGCCAGGAGTTAGCCACATAATATGCCAGGAGTTAGCCACTTAATATGATAGGATTTTGCCACTCTATGCCAGGAGTTAGCCACTTAATATGATAGGATCTTGCCACTCTATGCCAGGAGTTAGCCACATAATATGCCAGGAGTTAGCCACTCATTATGCCCAGATTTGCTCGTTTTTTCCACCCTCCTCCCCCCTTCCCTAGCACTTACCTCCATGCTGCTCTCCGTTGTTTCCTCCGTGCAGTCTAACCTCCTGCACGGAGGAAGGAAGCTCCGGGCGCTTTTTTAATATGCCAAGATTTTGCCCCACAAAATGCCAGGATTTTGCCTATCAATATGCCAGGATTTTGCCCCTCAATATGCCAGGATTTTGCCCCTCAATATGCCAGGATTTAGCCACTCATTATGCCAGGATTTTGCACCTCAATATGCCAGGATTTTGCCCCACAAAATGCCAGGATTTTGCCCCACAAAATGCAAGGATTTAGCCACTCACTATGCCAGGATTTAGCCACTCACTTTGCCAGGATTTAACCACTTAATATGCCAGGAGTTAGTAACTTATTATGCCAGGATTTTGCTCCTCTATGCCAGGATTTAGCCACTTAATATGCCAGGATTTACTTAGCAACTCAATATGATAGGATTTTGCCACTCTATGCCAGGATTTAGCCACTTAATATGCCAGGAGATAGCCCCTTAATATGATAGGATTTTGCCACTCTATGCCAGGAGTTAGCCACTTAATATGATAGGATTTTGCCACTCTATGCCAGGATTTAGTCACTTAATATGATAGGATTTTGCCACTCTATGCCAGGATTTAGCCACTTAATATGCCAGGAGATAGCCCCTTAATATGATAGGATTTTGCCACTCTATGCCAGGAGTTAGCCACTTAATATGATAGGATTTTGCCACTCTATGCCAGGATTTAGCCACTTAATATGATAGGATTTTGAAAACTCTATGCCAGGATTTAGCCACTTAATATGATAGGATTTTGCCACTCTATGCCAGGATTTAGCCACTTAATATACGAGGATTTAGCCACTTATTATGATAGGATTTTGACACTCTATGACAGGAGTTAGCCACTTAATATGATAGGATTTTGCCACTCTATGCCAGGAGTTAGCCACTTAATATGATAGGATTTTGCCACTCTATGCCAGGAGTTAGCCACTTAATATGATAGGATTTTGCCACTCTATGCCAGGAGTTAGCCACTTAATATGATAGGATTTTGAAAACTCTATGCCAGGATTTAGCCACTTAATATGATAGGATTTTGCCACTCTATGCCAGGATTTAGCCACTTAATATACCAGGATTTAGCCACTTAACATGATAGGATTTTTCCACTCTATGCCAGGAGTTAGCCACTTAATATGATAGGATCTTGCCACTCTATGCCAGGAGTTAGCCACATAATATGCCAGGAGTTAGCCACTCATTATGCCCAGATTTGCTCGTTTTTTCCACCCTCCTCCCCCCTTCCCTATCACTTACCTCCATGCTGCTCTCTGTTGTTTCCTCCGTGCAGTCTAACCTCCTGCACGGAGGAAGGAAGCTCCGGGCGCCTTTTTTTCTTCTTAACTTTATTGATGCTGCGCGACTTCAATAGACTTAAGAAGAAAACTCCACCCTCCCGCTACTTACCACTGCTCTTCAAACCTCCCTCCCCACCTTGGAATCCACCTCATGTCCAGAGAAAGCAGCTAACTCTTATAACAGTATCCTCACCTCAGCCCTTGACAACATTGCCCCTGTTGTTGCCAAACGTGCCCGCAGACCCAACCAACAACCGTGGCACACTGAGCAAACACGATACCTCCAAAAATGTACTCGCACGTCTGAGCGGCATTTTAGGAAATCACGTTGCAAGTAGGATTTCCTTCATTACAAATTCATGCTGTGCTCCTACAACTCTGCTCTCGCTCAGTCCAAGCAACACTACTTCTCTACCTTAATATCCACCCACTCATCGAATCCCAAATGTTTCCGCTCTTACGGCCCAAGACCTTGCCTCTCACTTCAAGAACAAAATCGACGCTATCAGGAGTAACTTCACCTCCCGTGACTTGCTTCAACTTCCTCCTGGCTCGTTCCCATCCCCCAAACCCACTCTGAATATCTTCTCCCCTGTAGCTGAGAAAGAGGTTGACGATCTGCTCTCCTCCTCGAAATCTACTACTTGTGCGCTTGATCCCATCCCATCTCACCTTGTATCCTCTCTTTCCCCTCTACTTTGTCCAACTCTAACCCATCTCATCAACCTCTCCCTGTCCTCTGGAATAGTACCGTCAACCTTCAAGCAAGCCCAAATCGTACCTGTATTGAAAAAATCTTCCCTTGACCCTACTCTTCCGTCTAACTACCGTCCTATATCCCTTTCTCCCCTTCGTGTTCAAGTTGCTGGAGAAAACGGTGCACTTGCGACTGACAGACTTTCTTGACTCACAATCACCTACTTGACCCTTTTCAATCTGGCTTTAGACCCTTACACTCTACTGAAACAGCCCTTACTAGAGTATCAAATGACCTCCTTGCTGCCAAATCTAAAGGCCACTTCTTGGTGATGATCCTCTTAGATCTCTCTGCTGCCTTTGACACCGTTGACCACCGCCTCCTTCTGAATACATTATCCTCGCTTGCCTTAAGTGGTGTGGCACTCTCTTGGATCGAGTCGTCCTTATCTGAGCGCTCCTATTCAGTGTCGTTTGCTGGAGCGACATCGTCGCCTGTTCCGCTCTCTGTTGGTGTTCCGCAAGGATCGGTCCTTGGCCCGCTGTTGTTTTCCCTCTACACTACCTCTCTGGGAGAACTCATCCGCTATTTTGGCTTTCACTACCACTTGTACGCGGATGATACTCAGCTCTACCTCTCCTCCCCTGACCTCACTCCCTCTCTAGTGTCACGTGTAGCTGAGTGTCTGTCAGCCATCTCCGCTTGGATGTCTGATCGCTACCTCTCCAAAACAGAACTCATTATCTTCCCTCCCTCAACCGCTGTCCCTACACCTGGGTTCACAGTCACCGTTAATAATGCTGCGATTGTACCGGCTGACCGTGTTCGATGTCTTGGGGTCACTTTTGACTCTGCTCTCTCCTTCGTTCCTCAAATCCAGTCCTTGGCCAGATCCTGTCGGCTGCACCTAAGGAACATTGCACGCATTCGTCAGTTCCTCAGCGAAGAGACCGCCAAAATTCTAGTGCACTCGCTTGTGATCTCTCGCCTTGACTACTGTAACGGTCTTCTGACTGGACTACCTCTGGTTCGTCTGGCTCCCCTACAGTCTATCCAAAATGCGGCAGCCAGACTCATCTTTCTTGCACGTCGGTCTGATTAGGCGGCTCCTCTCTGCAACGCCCTCCACTGCCTTCCCGTCTGCTCGAGGATAAAATTTAAAATTCTGTCTTTAACCTACAAAGCCCTCCACTCCTCTGCTCCTACGTACATTTCCTCCCTTGTTAACCGTTACTTCCCTGCACGACCTTTGCTCTCCTCAAAGGGGTTAACACTCTCTTCTTATCTCATCACCACTTCTCACTCGCATCTTCAAGATTTCGCCCGAGCTGCCCCCTCTCTCTGGAACTCCCTTACCCGGAGCATCCAGCTCTCTCCCTCGTTTTCAAACTTTAAAAAGTCCCTCAAAACTTATCTCTTTAGAGAGGCTTACTACCCAACCCACTAGTTACCAGTCACTTTGCCTCTAGCCAATCCCACCTAGCTGGAACACACACTCCCTCTTTGACCTATCCCACCTAATGCCTCCCATCCACTCTACTGTTACTACTACTTCAATCCCTCTGACCCCTTCAATCCCTTAATTGTCTCATGGACCCCATTCCCTCTAGATTGTAAGCTCTGTGAGCAGGGTTCTCTACCTCATGTACCAGTCTGTACTAATTTGTCTAAATTAGTATGTAGTTCCTTTCTATGCTCTGTACCAAGTGCTTCGAGAATTGATGGCGCTGTACAAATAAATGTTAATGTAATGTAATGTAGATTCAGTGAAATAGAGTGTGTGGTGGATGAAGCTTAGCACATGTTAATTGCCAGGCCCTGAACGGACCGAATAGTAGAGCATTGGGTCTGACCAAGTAATGGGTAATAAGCCTACTGGGGTGTTGATGAGGGATTTGAGGCTAGTGAGTGAGAAAATGTTTTGATCTAGCGAGGAGTCAGTGTAACATTAACCATCCACCAGCCAGTTTACAGTGTACCTCAGCAGGGCTGCCAGGTTATAATCCGTAAAATTTGGGACCTTAAGCCCTCCACTTATATCAGATTGTTGCAGTTTATGAAGACTAATTTTGTGGCATTTATTAGCCCAGATAAATTTAGTGAAGAGAGAGTTATCAATTTGATATCTTTTTTTCGTAATGTAGAGCAGTCTCGGAAAACTCACCATTTTTTAACAACGCAGCGCTGCCTATATACGTTAGATACAATGGTTGCCACATTTTGAGATCCTCAGAGATTTTGGCGAATACTGGGGAGAAATTTAGAGAATAAAGTTTGTGTGGGGATTTGGGAAGTATCCCAAAGTAGGTAATGGAGACAGCTCTCCACTGGAGGTCATTGACTTGCATGTTTGTTAGGGAAGTCAGTTTACCAAGGTAGAGAGCCTCCGATTAGGTGTATTTAATAGAAACTCTGGTGGCTCTCCAGTAGTTATCTAGTAAACTCGAGATCACCTTGCCAGCCTGTGCGAGGATCTTCACCGGCGATGTCCACACCCGAATGCCCCTCATTTCAGGATGGTAGTGTAAGAGGCACAGTAGTGGGTGAAGCGCCAGGTTGAAAAGGATTGACAAGAGTGGGCACCTCTTCCTTACTCCACGCCCATTTGGCATAGAGTAAAAGTTTCAGAAGAAGGTGAAGAAATTGGCCCCAAAGAATCTGAATTTGAGGTTCCTAATGATGTGGGCCCACAATATGCTATCAAATGCCTTATGTGCATCTAAATGTACTAGGGTGTTATGGTGGAGGCCTCTTGTGTTCCAGGTGGAATGGATTGTGGCAAGTGCTTTCCGGATGCCAATTGTGGAAGAGTGTTTTTCTCAAAAACCCCATTTTGAAGTCGTGTATTATGTCTGGTAGGATTGTTCGTAATCTGTTGGCTATGATTTTGGATATTATTTTGATGTGGGAGTTTAACAGTGTGATTATTCTGTCAACCAATCCAGGGTGTTTCCCTGGTTTGGCAATTAGAATGGTTTTAGATTTTAAAAGTGAGAGGGCCAGGATATGTTCCAATTAGATCTGATTGTATTGGTCGGTTAATGTGGGGGACAGTTCTTGCTTTAGAAGCTTATGGAATTCAGATGGGTAACCATCTGGTCCTGGTTGATTTTTGGTTGGCTAGGGAACAGATCGTGTGTTGTACCTTTTCTTCCAGAATGGTGAAATTTAGTCTGTCTTTCTGTGCGTTGATCAGTCTTCTGAGTTTGGCTTGGTGTAGGAAAGTTAATCCCTCATTTAAATCATCAGGGTGTCCCTGAAATAACGAAGTGTAGTGCGCTTTGATTGCCTCAATGATATCTTTGGTGTCTAGCTATGTAATCTGCATACAACAGCTGCTCCTACAGGGCCTTGAAATGTAGCCGCAGGAACCTAGGGACCAAAACCACCTGGGGGATGTGGTTACCCAGATTCAAGCCCTGTCTCTCTGCTTCTGCCACTGGGCTCCTAATATCAGGCGATCCGGGTCCCTTACCATACCGGACACTATGTGGACACTATCCCATGATTACCCCGGTTGATCCAAAAGAAGGCAAATAAAAAACACTTCAGCAATTTCGAATTCTGAGTTCAGTGGGGGAAAAAAAAATCCATCTTGACTCCAAATGGCAGATTTCTCCTTGGATCAACAACGACTAAATAACTATTAATGCCTATATTAAATTCATAGCTCTCTATGCTTCGGCTCATTAAAAAAAAGTATCTGGCCGCTTTTAAAGGCATATAACGTATTTGCTAGAACCACTTCTTCAGGCAGTGAATTACATATCTTAATTGTCCTTACTGTAAAAAACTTCTGCTGTCATACACTAAATCTCCTTTCTTCAAGTCTTAGCGGGTGACCTCTTGTCATTTGTACTGTTCTCCTAATGAACATGTCTTTAAAAAGTCTTTTGTATGGACCCTGTACATATTTTTTTAACATTATCATATCCCTGTTTCTCTAACTTGTGCAGATTTAACTTTTCCAGCCTTTCTTCATAACTAAACATTTTCATTCCCCCTATTAGTTTTATAGCCATCCTCTGCACTTTCTCTAGTTGCATAATATCTTTTTTTTTAAAAAGGCTCCCAGAATTGAACCGCATTCAAGGTGAGGTCTTCCCATGGACCTATAAAGATGCAGAATAATATCTTCCTCCCGTGAGACAATACCCCTTTTAATTTCTTTTTAATTTAGTTATTTAGAAAGTGTTTTACCAGGAAGAATACATTGAGATTTCTCTCATTTTCAAGTATTTCCTGGGGACCCGGTCCAGAATGGAGTTACACAGAGTTAGACATTTAACAGTAGATAAAAAATACATACATACATTAAACAAGTTGGAAGGAATTTATGTAGCGCTTGGTACAGAGTATAAAAAGGGAGTTACAGTTAGACAAAAATATTTTCGCACTAAAACATGAGGTAAAGGGCCCTGCTTAATACACCCCAATATCTTAATGGCCTTTGCAGCTGCCAGCTGACACTGTGCACTACTGCTAAGTCTACTGTACAACCACTCAAAAATCTTTTTCATTGGTAGTTTTCACCAAGAAAACACCATTTTAAACCATATGTTGCATTTTTATTTTTGTACCCAAAATGCATAATTTTAAACTTGTATATTCTATATTGAATCGCACTTGCCATTTATCTGCCCAATTAACCAATTTATCCAAATCCTCTTGCAGCAAAGATACATCTAGTTCAGACTGTATTACCCTACATCATTTTGTGTCATCGGCAAACACTGAGACATGGCTCCCTATGTCCTCTGGGAGATCATTAATAAACAAATAAAAAAGAAGAGCACCCAGGAGAGATCCCTGAAGTACTCCAGTTATCACATCTGCCCAATTTGAGAACTTCCCATTTACCACCACCCTTTGCATTCTATCTGTCAACCAATTGCCAATCCACAAACAAACCTCTGGCCCTAAGCATTTTTTAGTCAATTTGTAAAGTAACCTTTTGTGTGGAACTGTATGAAATGCCTTAGCAAAGTCTAAATATATCACATCCCCTGCAGCCAGTGCTGTATTTACCGCAAGGCATCCTAGGCAGATGCATAGGGCGGAAAATTGTGGGGGGCGCCACCGCCCCCCAGCACTAAAAGAAAAATTAATAAAAAAAAAAAAATCCGCCCCTTTAAAAAATAAAAAAAAAGACCGCGCTTGCAGGCAGAGACGGAGATCGGAAGATCCCCCCTCACTACTTCTGCCTGCCGGCAGGCTGCACAAGAAACCGAACAGGCAGCACAGAGAAACCGTGCTGCCTGTTCGGCTTCCCGTGCAGTGTGACACAGAAGTGCCGACAGTCACGTGACCGGCACGCTGACGTCATACGCGCGCCGGGTCACGTGACCTGTCGGCACAACTGCCTGGGAGCCGAACAGGCAGCATGGAGGAGACCATGCTGCCTGCCACTAGCCACCAGGGAAAGGTAAGGGCTGGGGAAATGGGGGGATTTGGGGAAATTGGCTGGGGCATATTAAATGGCAAATGACACTGGCATATTATTGGGCAAATTGACAGGGGCATATTAAATGGCAAATAACACTGGCATATTATTGGGCACATTTGCTGCGGGATATAAAATGGCACATAACACTGGCATATTATTGGGCAAATTAGCAGGGGCATATTAAATGGCAAATGACACTGGCATATTATTGGGCAAATTGACAGGGGCATATTAAATGGCAAATAACACTGGCATATTATTGGGCACATTTGCTGCGGGATATAAAATGGCAAATAACACTGGCATATTATTGGGCAAATTGGCTGGGGCTTATTAATGGCAAATAACACTAACATATTATTGGGTAAATTGGCAGGGGCATATTAAATGGCAAATAATACTGGCATAATATTGGGCAAATTGGCTGGGGCATATTACCGGTAAATGGCAGAATAACACTGGCATATTATTGGGCAAATTGGCTGGGGAATATTAATGGAAAATTATACTGGCATAAAATTGGGCAAATTTGGCAGGGGCTGATTAAATGGCAAATACTGGGATATTATTAGGGAAATTGGCTGTGACTTATTAATGGCAAATAATACTTGCATATTATTGGGCAAATTGGCTGGGGCATATTACCGGTAAATGGCAGAATAACACTGGCATATTATTGGGCAAATTGGCTGGGGAATATTAATGGAAAATTATACTGGCATAAAATTGGGCAAATTTGGCAGGGGCTGATTAAATGGCAAATACTGGCATATTATTAGGGAAATTGGCTGTGACTTATTAATGGCAAATAATACTTGCATATTATTGGGCAAATTGTCTGGGGCATATTAACCCCTTAGTGACCGAGTGCTATGCTACATTTGATGTGCCCTGAAGACCAGAATTCCATTATTTTTGTCTAATGTTTACTGAACTGTGAATTTCTTTCTTTGTGTTCAGTCCACCCACACAAATTATATATCATTTTTTAAAGGACGGATAGGGCTTTCATTTGATACTATTTTTTTCATGATATGATATCATTTACTATTAAAAAAATATAAAATATGATGAAAATATGCCATAAAAAACACTTTTTCTAACTTTGACCTGATTTTTTTTTAACACAATTACAAATGGTAAAAAAGACCCCGTCTATATATTTGTAATATTTGTCCTGAGTTTAGTAATACCAATGTTTCCTTGTTTGTCTATGTTTTATTTCACGTAATAAGGCAATAAACAATATTAGTGTTTTTTTGGTTTTCTAACCATTTTCTTCTACAGTGACTTTTTAACCCCAACCCTAAATTTACCCAAACTCTAAATTTACTCTAACCCTAAATCTACCCCCACCCCTTAATCTAACCCTTGTAATCATCCGAACCCCCCTTTAACCCTAATTATGACCCTATTTATGACCCTAACCCTAGATCTAGGTTCAGTAGATCAAGGGTTAGCTTTTTCCATTTATTTATTTATTTTATTTATTTATTTAATTTATTTTCTATTTTTTACTGTAATATACTTAACTGCCTGTAGGGGCAGTCAAGTAATGGTTTCAGGGCGACGGAAGAGATTTTTTTTTTCTCTCTTCCGTCGCTCTCCTCTGGGCACGCTGTATCGGAGGAGCATGCTCCTCCGATACAGCACACACCCACGATCACCGGGTGATCGCGGTGCCCAGGGGGGCACAGAATGTGTTGCATGAAGCCTCCATCGAGGCATCATTGCAACACTTTACACACATAGGCAGTGATCAGCTTTCACTGCCTATGTGTGTAACGCGCATACGCTCACATTCGCGGTGATCGTATGCGTGCGTGGGGGTCGAGGGGGGGGGGGGGCTGAAGGCACTCTCAGAGGCTGCTTCGGATCCGAAGCTAAGGAGCGCAACACTACATGAAAACGGAGGACGTATATATACGTCCTCATGGTCCTTAAGGACCATGCTTTTCAGGACGTATATATACGTAAATGGGGTGATGGGGCATGTCCTTGGTGTGCAACGTGGATTATGGGTCATGTCGTGAGTGTGCATCGTGGGTAGGGGGGGTGTCCAAAATTTGTCTGCCTAGGGCAGCACAAAACCAAGATACACCACTGCCTGCAGCACCATATCTATATTTTTATTCACCTCTTCATAGAATGTAATTAAGTTAGTTTGACAAGATCTGTCTCTCACAAAGCCATGCGGGCTCCCGCTAATACGATTCCTGTTCAATATGAAATCGTGAATATATTCCCTTAGCAACCCTTTAAACAGGTTGCCCACCACAGATGTCAAGCTTACAAGCCTGGCTGGGATTTTGATCCCTTCTTACATATGGGCACCACAGCAGCTTTACAACAATCTATGGGCACTGCCTGTTATAAAAGAATCCCTGAAAATCCAAAATAACTTTCTGGCCAGGACCTAGCTTAGCTCTTTAATTAACTGTGGGTGTATACCATGCGGCCCTGGGGCTTTACTTAAAATATCTGCTTTCTCACAACATTTTAAGCCTTTCATTTTTTGCCATTTATATGTATAAATATTTTTTTGGTAATCCTCTGGCTCTCTTAAGCAATTGTTTTTATATTCTGCAATTTAGCCAATGTAATTGCCTTTTTACAGTCTTTGTTGGCTTCCTCATATTTTGCAAATGTTTATAATGTTTTACTTTCTTTTTATTTCTTTCCTCACTGGTTTTACCTTACTGGTTAGCCACATTGGTTTTAGTTTGCTTCCTTTATATTTGTTACCAAAGGGTATAGATTTATATGTATATTTTTGTAGTGTTAGTTTGAATTAATCCACTTACTGTGTTTTCCTCAAAAATAATCCATTCCAGTCAACTAGACAAAGGGATTAAACCTACTAAAGTTGGCCTTTTTATAACTCAGTGCTTTGGTGGGACCCATACCAATTTGCCTTTTTTAATTAATCTCAAATGATACCATGTTATGGTCACTTTTCATAAAATTTTGTCACATGTGAGAAGTAACTCTTCCTTGCCATGTCTTTCTCTCTCTCTCTCTCCAACTCCCCCATGTTCTGTCTCTCTCCCCCTCCTCTTCCTCTGTTCTGTCTCTCTTCCCCTCCCTTCCTCTATTCTGTCTCTCTCCCCATCCCTTTGTCTGTTCTGTTTCTCTCCCCCCCCCCCCCCCCAGGATCCAGCAGAGCTTGCTGACATAGTGTGATTGTGTGTGTAGGCGACACTGTACAATACTGTATGGCTCATTGCTCGGTCTGTGATACACTCAAGCTATATATTATATTAAATATATTCTCAATGAGTCCACGTTTACATACATTTCTAATGAAGTGGCACTAAGCAGAAAACACTTAGACACTACTGACCTAGGTAATATCCACTGGTGACAATGTTGAAGCTGCTGTGCAAACAGGCAGACATAAAAAATCATGCTGCACCTAAAAAACTTGTCCCATGTTACTGGGGGAAAGGGTACTCAATCTGTAAATCCGTAGGGGGCTCATCACCAGCTGCCAATACCCCACCTCAGTGGACAGCTGGTAATACCCCATCCTTCCCCTCAGTGGACAGCTGGTAATACCCCATCCTCCCCCTCAGTGGACAGCTGGTAATACCCCTATCCTGGCCACAGATTTCCATTTTAAACTTGCGCATGAGTGGTGCCTAGTGTGGTAAAAATGTTATCGCAGCCCTTCTGACATGCTCCCCCATATTACCTGGCATCCCCTCCATGTACCAGAGACCCCATATTACTTGACATCCTCTCCATGTACCAGAGCCCCCATATTACCCGACACCTCCTCCAAGTACCAGAGTCCCACTGAATGTACCAGAGCCCATATTACCTAACATCCCCTCAATGTACCAGAGCCCAACCTGTATAAACTATTCCCCCTTGTAACGGAACTCCCAGTACTCCGACCGAGTACCTTCCGTTGATGGACGCTTCCTAGCTTGCGCCGAGGACCACAACCACCGCAGACTCCACAACTGCCGTAGCTTAACTGGAGTCTCGCCGTCTTCTGTCCACCCTGGATCAGCTTCTGTCCTCCAGGACCGTGTGGGGAAGAACAAGCTCTTAAAAGAGCTAGTGATTATGCTGGGCAGGTTCCCTTTCAAGAACGAGACAAGGCTATGTTTGAAGGGTGAAATAGAACTGATCAGAACTGTTTATTGATTCAGAAACAGAGAATATATACAGTTGAACATCTTGACAAACCAGATTAGACAAAGGAACTGTAACAGGATTAAAGTTTAACCTAAGGACATACAAAGGGAAATCCTGCCTCACACCTTTCAGGATACAAAGGTGCCCAGTTCAGATACTTACAGGAAACTAAATGACTTACGTAAAGACAAAGGGAAAGGTGACATAATGACAAGGATTAAAGTATAGGATCCAATCTTAACTAACACCCCAACGTTTCGGCTGAATGCCTTCTACAGGAGGAGCTAGCTCTCCATGTTCCAGAGACCCTATATTAACTGACACCCCTTCCATGTACCAGAGCCCCCATATTAGCTGACATCCCCTCCATGTACCAGAGCCCAACCTGTAGAAACTATTCCCTCTTCTATGTACCAGAGCTCTGATATTAACTGACCCCTCCTTCTATGTACCAGACCCCCCTGTATTAACTGCCCCTTCTATTTACCAGAGCACCCTGTATTAACTGACCCCTCCATTCTATGTACCAGTGCATTCATATTAACTGACCCCCCTGTCCTTGTACCAGAGCCCCCTCTGTATTAACTGACCCCCCTTCTATGTACCAGAGCCCCCTGTATTAACTGAGCCTCTTCTATGTACCAGAGCCCCCACTGTATTAACTGACCCCCCTACTATGTACCAGAGCCCCCCCTGTATTAACTGACCCCCCTTTTATGTACCAGAGGTCCCCCATGTATAAACTGACCCCCCCTTCTATGTACCAGAGCCCCACTTATTAACTGACCCCCTTCTATGTACCAGAGCCCCCCCTGTATTAACGGACCCCCCTTCTATGTACCAGAGCCCCGCCTGTATTAACTGACCCCCTTTTATGTACCAGAGCCCCCATATTAACTTCCCCCACTTCTATGTACCAGAGATGCACCCCTGTATTAACTGACCCCCCTTCTATGTACCAGAACCCCCCTGTATTAACTGACGCCCATTCTATGAACCAGAGCCAACCTTCTATGCACCAGAGCCCTCCCCATATTAACTGACCCCCCTTCTAGGTACCAGAGCCCCCCCTGCATTAACGGACCCCCCTTCTATGTACCAGAGCCCCGCCTGTATTAACTGACGCCCATTCTATGAACCAGAGCCAACCTTCTATGTATCAGAGCCCTCCCCATATTAACTGACCCCCCTTCTATGTACCAGAGCCCCCCCTGTATTAACGTACCCCCTTCTATGTACCAGAGACCCCCTGTATTAACTGACCCCCTTTTATGTACCAGAGCCCCCATATTAACTTCCCCCCTTCTATGTACCAGAGATGCCCCCTGTATTAACTGACCCCCCCTTCTATGTACCAGAACCCCCTGTATTAACTGACGCCCATTCTATGTACCAGAGCCAACCTTCTATGCACCAGAGCCCTCCCCATATTAACTGACCCCCCCTTCTATGTACCAGAACCCCCTGTATTAACTGACGCCCATTCTATGTACCAGAGCCCCCGCTGTATTAACTGACCCCCCTTCTGTTATAAGCACTTGCAGAAATGACAGGTTTCATTTTCCCCCTTCTTCCACCTTGTTACTTACAGTGGAAAATTTTGTAGCTTCAGCTGTGTTCTTTCTGTTATCAAACTGGCTTTACGCCCAGCTTTGCAAGTAAACTATAGATGCCATTTTGTCCTGCTAGCCCAGGACATGTGCCTCATTATTTTGCATTGGCCTTAACTGTTTGCCAAGAAATCAAGACTTAAGGTTAATTAATATTTTCTTGATTGACCGAGATTTACCCCAAAGTAAACCATAGTTAACTGTTTTAATGTATCATATGATATTTTTCCTGCCAATAAATGACCGGAAGTAAGGTTATCTAAAATCTAATCTAATACATGGAGGCTCCTATTATGCATAACTATTCCTTTAATTCCCTCAGCAGCAAAGTTAGAAATAACATGGAATGATATGAAACAAATTTAAACCAGTCAAATCCCATAACGTAAACCCCTCCCTCCCCCAGTATAAAACTCAATGTCCAAAGCAGTTCTTTCTCTTTCTTAGCTGCTCCCTCAGCTAAATGAACCTTTATTACTCTTAATAAATGTTTATATTACTGTGATAATTGTTTTGACTTACAGGGAACTTGTCCCCTGTAATGTAATTGTTTAGTTATTTATTTGGTATTATTGTCTAACATCCTTTCACTTTCAGTTTTGGGGCATTCATACCCCTTCCTCCCCTCCCATTTATGTTTAGGCATAGTTTCCTACTTGTCTGTGTCCCTCAGGAACGCTAGATGGCCAGTGTAAATTGGGATCTGTTTGTCTCCCCACTGCCTGGTCATTTTCTTCAGTTTTTACCTCAACCGTCGCGCTAGTGGTGCTACGCTCGCAGCAGCCATTTTTTCGGAGCCCGTGCATGTTATATACATGGAGCTCCATTGGGAACCATATTTTTGTAGCCTGGGGGGATTTTTTCCGATTCCCAACGGACCTGCCCCTCGTTCTGGAGACGGTTGGAAGTACTGCAGCTGTGAAACATATCTTTTTCACTGTGTTTTTACTGTTTGTTTCTGCTTAGTTGATTTGCTATGTCTAGTTTCTTAACATGCAGCCTGCTAAGGAGTCTGACAGGGCTAGCACATACTATCCCCGGGTAGATACTTTAGTGCAAGGTCCCCATCTGACCTTATGGGTTCCCAAGAACTACAGGAGTTATTTGATGCTACTATGGCAAAATCTGTTACCCAAGCCGTGCAATCAGCAATGGGTCGGATGTCCACCAATTTAGCATCTTCTTTTTTATCAGCCCTAAGGGCTGCGTAGGAACCAGTATCACATGAGGAATTGTCACAATCTGTTTTGGAATCCAACAAACTGGCTGTGGGCCGTAAGGCCACAACCAAGATAAAACATGCCATCAAACCCTTACCACTGGACATGTCACGTCATGTTACAGATGGCACGTTACCACGCAAAAGAGCCTTGAATCAGGCTAAATCGATGCGGTCATGGAAAAGGGCTAAAGCCCTACAAGATGAGGACTCAGAGTCCATTTCAGAGGGGGCATCAGAAGGGTCATGTAATTCCGACCAAGGGGAAGTTGGCGTAACTCTCGAGTCGCCCTATGATTCCGAGGGGGATACCCCAATTGAGAGGAGCCAATTACATGCTGATGGTGGTGTATTGGATCCTAGTGGTAACCCACTATTCGATCCTGAGCAACTTTTGCACCCCAGATCCACTGAATGGGTGTCATCTGCTCACGTAGCAGAGTATATTGCTACAAGGATTTGCAAATCTTTGGAATGACCCACTAGAGACAAATTGAGGGCTAGGTGCCCCAGACCTATTTTGTCCTGTAAGACCCCAGAGGTCGATCCCAAGGTGGCCCAGTTTTTAACCAAAACTGGCTGGAAAGCCTGTAAAGGGCTAGATTACTCTCTATGTAACAGGGTCCTAGATGTCATGGGACCCCTGACAAAAAAATTTGAGTTAGCCGAGGCGGCCACGGCTCAGGGCACCAAGATGGACCCAGAAGGTTTGAGAGGATGGGTCCAAAGAGCTATATGCTTTGTGTAGAATGCCAATATGGCCCTGGCCAGTGAACGCAGGAAAGTATCCTGCTTAAAATTGAACCTAAGCTGATTAGTATGGCAGCTTCGGAACCTGGGCAAAAGGGCAACGGGATGCTTTTCGGCTATACATTCGACAAGGACTTAGGCTCTTTTGTCCAAACGTTTTCCGCTTTAAACAGAGCTCAAAACACCATGCGCAGAGTGTTCCGGCCTCGGGTTTCTCAGAGGGCTGGCAGAAGTAGAGGCCATCTGGCCGGCTGTGGCGACAGGGGTCTCCCACGCTACCCCAGGGGCCTCACACAAGACCGGTGGTTTTCCAGGAAGATAGAACACCTGCCCCCCAATTCTTCCCCCAGAGGAGTAGATTGTGGCAGGGCAGAGGTGTCCACGGCTCTCTGCAACACAGACAGACATACGTGTTTCTTTCCCTCAATCCTGTCAGGCAATAGTAGGGGGAAAGTTAGCGTGTTTCGCGGACCAATGGTACAGGATCACTACAGATTCCTGGGTGCTACAAACAGTAAAAGGGTTTTACATAGATTTTGTAGCATGCCCACACCAAGAAGTATTCCCCAAGGGAATGATGTTGTCGGAGAAGAATCGACAGCTTATAGATTAAGAAATCAAGGCCTTGCTTGTGAAAAGGGCTATCGTACCGGCAGATCATGTGGAAACCGGTTTTCTCAGTAATATATTTCTGGTGCCCAAGAAAGGTGGTGGCTCTCGTCCAGTCATCAACCTTCGGCCTCTGAACGAAGTTGTGCGATACCAACACTTCAGGATGGAAGGAATTCAATGCCTTCGGGACCTCCTGTGCCTTGGAGACTGGATGGTGAAACTAGACCTTCAAGACGCATACCTAACAGTCCCGGTGGCGGAAGAACATCAAAAGTACCTCCAATTTTTATGGCACGACGTAATATGAAAGTTCGTATGCCTTCCGTTTGGTCTCTCCTCCGTGCCTTGGTGCTTCACCAAGTTACTAAGACCGGTGGTGGGTCAGTTACGCAGGAAGGGTGTAAGACGACACCATCATTATATATCTGGACGACATGCTCATCATGACGCAAGATATAGAGTCAATACACCTTCATATGTCATGGACCATCAATTTTCTACATGGTTTGGGGTTCCTCATCAATTGGGTCAAATCCATGCTAAACCCTGCTCAGCGGATAGAGTTCTTAGGCTTCTTGATCGATTCCGTACACGGTTCGCTGAAACTGCCGACAGGGAAAATCAGAACGATCAAGAGGGAGATAAAGCGCGCTTTGTCAAAACCCAGTTTGACTATTCGACATTTGGCCCGGGTCATAGGTCAATTGTCAGCCTCAATACAGGCAATATTTCCCGGCTTGTTACATTACAGGGCACTTCAAGACTCGCTCGCTACATCAAGGATGGACGTACGATCGGACAATACCTTTGGATTGCAAGGCAAAAGAAGAACTGAAGTGGTGGCTGTGACACATGGAGGCCTGGAATGGCAGGGCAATATTCAGCTCATCCCCAAATACGGTGATTGCGTCAGATGCAAGTCTACGCGGATGGGGAGCCACCTGCGGTTACTCGGTCATCGGAGGACGTTGGTCGTTAAGCGGCGGGTGGGGATCACAAATAAAGTGACTAAGTGTGTCCAGCCCCTAGTCACTCCCCCCCAATAAAAAAATTCCATAATACGCACTGCAAAAAAAAACAAAAAACGAGCACAAAAAAAAAAATCCACTGGTGAAAAATAATCCATCTTCTTTTTTCTTTCTTCTTTTTTCTTTCTTCAGCCCCAAAAAAGGCCAAATAAAAAAACATAATACGCGCCGAAACTGTTAAAAAATAATCCAACCAATCAGAGTGCTCTGAGCTTAATTATCGTGATGAATGGAAGATTGATATCGGTTGGAACAGTTATATCGTTATCAAAGAAAGAGGAAGAACTGCTTTGGACATTGAGTTTTATACTGGGGGAGGGAGGGGTTTAAGTTATGGGATTTGATTGGTTTAAATTTGTTTCATATCATTCCATGTTATTTCTAACTTTGCTCCTGAGGGAATTAAAGGAATAGTTATGCATAATAGGAGCCTCCGTGTATTTATAAATCATGACTTTACGTCATGACTTAGCAAAATCCTAAAATTATCAGTTAGTTTACACAGAATGAGGAGCCTATGTTGATGCGACAGCATTAACACAAGAATGAGAGATAAACCTGTAAACAACCAGGAGGGTATGTGATTTTATTTTACTTATTGCAAGCATATACATTTAACTTTATTTACTCTGCTTTTATTATGGATTATTAAGTTGTAGAGTTCAGCGGACACCTGGATGTTCGGGTTCGAGAGGTTCTACCGAACTTCAAAAAAATGTCCGGGTCCGTGCTCGAACTTGACCCCGAACTTAACCCCGATCACGAACCCCATTGAAGTCAATGGGGACACGGACTTTTGGCCACTAAAATCCCTCTAAAAAAGTAATGGAAAGGGCTAGAGGGCTGCAAAAGGCATTAAAATGTGGGTAAGAGTAGGACAAGTGCCCTGCAAGCAAATGTGGATAGGGAAATAACTTAAAATAACATAAAATACATACAAATAAAAAATACAGCTGAGCCATAAAATAGCACTAGATGGAATCTTTGATTTTAGCTTTGGAAGAACATAAATCTAAATCTAAAGCATGGCTGCCAGGAGGATCAACAGAATTAGGGTTAGGGTTAGGAGGAGGAGGTAGCCAACACTGTTTTTTATTTCTTTTTGTTTTTTTAAATTGGGGTAGCCACTAAAATATTGGGACATATAACAACAGAAAACAAAGAATAAGTGCACTTGAGTATAACAATGACTGAGTGAGGCCGGTATAAATGTCTATTCTGCACAAGGTACAGAGAAGTCTGGTGGGATCCATGCCTGGTTCATCTTAATAAACGTGAGCGTGTCCACGTTGGCTGTGGCCAGGCGGCTGCGCTTGTCTGTGATAACACCCCCTGCCGTGCTAAACACACGTTCAGACAATACACTGGCTGCAGGGCAGGTCAGCACCTCCAAGGCATAAAGGGCAAGCTCAGGCCATGTGCCCAATTTGGAGACCCAAAAATTGAATGGGGCAGACCCATCAGCCCGTACTGTTCCACCATGTTGCTGAAATGTTGCCTCCTGCTAAGACGTTGCATATCAGATGGTGGTGCTGGTTGTTGTGGCGTGCTGACACAGCTTTTCCACATTTCGGCCATGCTAACCCTGCTTTCTGAGGTGCTGGCGGCGCCCCAGCTGCGTTGACGACCTCTTCCTGTGCCTTCGCCTTGTGCTTCCATTGAGCCCCCGGTGTCATTTTTGAATGCCCTCAGCAGCGCGTCTACCTGCGTGCGCTTGTAGTCGCGCATCTTAAGATCACGCTCCAGTGATGGAATTAAGGATGGCACGTTGCCCTTATAAGGGGGATCCAGCAGGGTGGCCACCCAGAAATCAGCACAAGTTAGAATGTGGGAAACTCGGCAGTCGTTGCGCAGGCACTGCAGCATGTAGTCGATCATGTGTGCCAAGCTGCCCAGAGGCAAGGACAAGCTGTTCTCTGTGGGAGGTATATCATCTCTGTCCTCTGTATCCCCCCAGCCACGTTCCAGTGATGCCCAGGAGCTGCGTTGGGTGCCACCCTGCTGTGAACACGGTTCCTCCTCATCATCATCATCATCCTCATCCTTCTCCAAAACTGTGCCCTGGCTTGACAGTTGTGTACCTGGCCTATGCTGGTGCAGGAACCCATCCTCCAAGCCACTTGTGAATGACTGGCCTGATAACCATGGAAAATTCTTCTTCCTCCTCCTCTTCCTCCTGTGCCACATCCTCTTCCATCATCGCCCTAACTGTTTTTTTAAGGAGACATACAAGCGGGATAGTAAGGCTGAGCGGGAAGGCCTAAGTTACGCTGCAACGCAGACAGGCGAGCAGCAGCAGGGTGAGAACGCCTAAAGTGCGCACAGACAGCCCGCACTTTCTGTAGCAGCTCTGATATATCTGATTTTCACGAATTTCTGCACCACCAAATTCAGCACATGCGCCAGGCAAGGGATGTGCGTCAAACCGGCTACACCCAGAGCTGCTACGAGATTTTGCCCATTATCCAACACCACCAGGCCGGGCTTGAGGCTCAGTGGCAACAACCACTCATTGATCTGTTGTTCCATGCCCGTCCACAGCTCCTGCGCGCTGCGGGGTTTTTCTCCCAAACATATGAGTTTTAAAAGAGCCTGCTGTCGTTTCCCCCTGGCTGTGCTGAAGTTGGTGGTGAAGGTGTTACTCTGACCGGATGAGGAGGTGGTAGAGGAGGTGGTAGAGGATACGGAAGAAGCTGAGTAGGAGGAGGAAGCAACAGGAGGCAAAGAGAAATGCCCTGCAATCCTCTGTGGCGGAAGGACATGTTTATTGGACTGCAAGAAATGCACCGCAAGATGCAAATGTACTATTTAGCACCCAAAACAATTAGAATTTTTCAAAGTGTGCTGTAAGCACAGTATTGGACTGTTCTATTGACTCTCAGATACGGAGTACACCGCAAGACGCAAATGTACTATTTAGCACCCAAAACAATTAGAATTTTTCAAAGTGCGCTGTAAGCACAGTATTGGACTGTTCTATTTGACTCTCAGATATGAAGTGCAGGACGCAAATGTCATATTTGAGACCAACAAATTGCAGTATTTAAAAATGCCTAGATGTTGCCCACTGAGCTAACAGAACAGGATTAAAGTCATGTGCCTGGCACACATGCAGTTGCAAGTGCACTGCACTCTCTGTGGTACTGGGCTCAGGGCAGGGTACAAATATGTAGTATAGCACCCACTAAAATAATCACTGTAATTTGAATAATCGCTGTAGTTTGAATAATTGCTGTAGTTTGCAGATTCAACACCAGCAGTTTTTTTAATCTGTCCCTCACACCTGCAGCATCCTCTCCCTACACTAAGAAGAGCTCATGTGCGTGTATGTGACTCCAGCTTATATATAGAGGTTGGGTCACATGCTGCACTGGCCAATCACAGCCATGCCATTAGTAGGCATGGCTGTGATGGCTTCTAAGGGCAAACTAGTCAAACGCTTGTTGATTGACTGCCCTGCAGCCTTTCAACATGCGCCATTAAATCGTCGAACCTCGAACTCCAACACGGACATACAGTGAAATGTCCGGGTTCAGGTTCGTGGCACGGACACCGTAATGTCCAGTACGAACCCGAATAGTGCTGTTCGGGTTCGCTCAACACTATTAAGCTGTTTTTATACATTGTCTATATTTATTTATATTCAATAAAATATTTTAAAAGACAAAAGGGTATTGCTTTTAACTGAGTGGTAAAGGGAAAGAGTTCCCGTTAGGGAGTTGCCGGCTCCACCTGAGGATATTTAGAAAAGATCTCCAATAGTACCTTAGGCTGTGTGGTGCTCCGTCCGTGCTGTGATAGCAGCGAATAACAGTAGATAAACAAGTGGATAGACATAGGCACTCACCAGTCCAATAAGGTAAAAAAGGTGAGTTTAATGATGAGAAAATAAATCCAGTGTAACAAACAGGATGAATATGGTAACATCAATCGTGGGGAAGCAGAAGATCTGCCTTACGCGTTTCGTGCCATTCGGCACTTAATCATAGGCTAATGTGGTAACGCTTTACAAGTGGTATATATAGGAAGTGACTCCAATCATTTAAAAGGTCAATAGCAATTACATTTAACGAAAAAACATCTGTGTAAACAAACAGTGCATGTGTATTACAATTGGTAAAATGCTTAATATACATATCATTAAAGTGATAAAACAGTTAGTACATTCAACCATAATAATAGGTATCTAAAAACCGTTTATAAAGTGTGTGCTATAATGTCATTATAATAAAGGAAAGTGTGGTATATAAAAAAAAGGACAGCATATATAATAGATACATATAATAAGCAAATACTAATGAGAATTGATATATCAAAAAATATATTAAAATAAACTAGTCTGCAAATGGAAAGTGCGAGGGCACCACAATATTGTATCTGTCTGAAGGCTGGAAGACAGACTCATAGGAACAAAAAATGATAAAAAGAAGAAAAATAATATTCTTTTAATAATAAAACTACAGTGAATTGTGAGCTCTTGTTTCTTCCACACTGAGACAGTTTTACACCCGGCAACATCCATATGCAGATAAAATATTGAACTAGATGAAATTTCTGAGAAGCTTCTTAGTGGTCTGAAAGACAAAAGGAGAAGAGGAACAAAAAACCCTAATTCTCTCAGATAAAAAATATAATAAAGCAGAATCTTCCGATTCTGGCAGCTAATGACACCTATAATAACATACTATCAGCAGGGGTTAAATTTTCAGCCCAGAGATCCAATACTTTGAGAGACTTACTGTCTCCAAGTCTCTTCCATTTAGATACATCTAATACAAGCTATATCAATAGAGGTACATGGCTTAATGCGGTTGGTACATTCCCATGTGGTAACAGGATCTGCAGAACTTGCAGACATGTTACCAAAAAACAGGACATTATTTCCCATGCAAATGGCAAAAAAAATTTCCAACCAAAATTACAGTAATTGTAACACAAAAAATGTCATCTATGTGCTGTCTTGTACTTTTTGCAACAAACAATATGTCGGTAGAACTAGCAGGGCACTGAAGTGTCGCATCAGAGAACATCTTAACGACATTGACAATCGATCAAACACCACAGTAGCACGACATTTTTCTTTTTGTAATAATAATGATACACAACATCTCAAAGTTTCAGTAATCGATGTGATTACCAGAGGCCCAAGAGGAGGGGACACGCACAGACGTCTGTGCCGACAAGAAGTATACTGGATATTCCATTTAGGAACTAGACAACCTTTGGGCATGAACGCGGAATTTGATATGTCCTGTTTTTTCTAAACCACCAGAGAACTTGACAATTTAATAAACAACTCAATACATTGGTTTGGTCGCGTTCTCTGATTGTTTATCATCCTTTTTTCATTTATACAAGGCAAGATTCTATCCATAAATTTGTATATGGGCATATGTATATAATCATATAAATATTAATACGTGCACCCTATTGATATACGCTATTTTTGTTCCTCTTCTCCTTTTGTCTTTCAGACCACTAAGAAGCTTCTCAGAAATTTCATCTAGTTCAATATTTTATCTGCATATGGATGTTGCCGGGTGTAAAACTGTCTCAGTGTGGAAGAAACAAGAGCTCACAATTCACTGTAGTTTTATTATTAAAAGAATATTATTTTTCTTCTTTTTATCATTTTTTGTTCCTATGAGTCTGTCTTCCAGCCTTCAGACAGATACAATATTGTGCCCTCGCACTTTCCATTTGCAGACTAGTTTATTTTAATATATTTTTTGATATATCAATTCTCATTAGTATTTGCTTATTATATGTATCTATTATATATGCTGTCCTTTTTTTTATATACCACACTTTCCTTTATTATAATGACATTATAGCACACACTTTATAAACGGTTTTTAGATACCTATTATTATGGTTGAATGTACTAACTGTTTTATCACTTTAATGATATGTATATTAAGCATTTTACCAATTGTAATACACATGCACTGTTTGTTTACACAGATGTTTTTTCGTTAAATGTAATTGCTATTGACCTTTTAAATGATTGGAGTCACTTCCTATATATACCACTTGTAAAGCGTTACCACATTAGCCTATGATTAAGTGCCGAATGGCACGAAACGCGTAAGGCAGATCTTCTGCTTCCCCACGATTGATGTTACCATATTCATCCTGTTTGTTACACTGGATTTATTTTCTCATCATTAAACTCACCTTTTTTACCTTATTGGACTGGTGAGTGCCTATGTCTATCCACTTGTTTATCTTCTATTGCTTTTAACTCCCTATTTTTTTTATTGTATTCTCAATTATTTATAAATAGAGAAACCTGCCGATCTATATAATATTGTTGTTAAAAGATATCTGTATGGTTAACCCTGCTAAATTCTATGCAATTAAGAAGGTATGGACGGAAATAGGGTATCACATCGGTTACAATTGGCGACCATGAATGGACTGGAAGCACTAACTTTATTTTTAACAAAATGTTTACCTAGGTATCCCCTTATACGTAAGAGAAGGCACAAACTTTGTCATGGCATGAATTAGGGTTAGTAGGGATACCCTTTTTCTTAATCTTGATGCAGAGTTAAATGCTTGCATGGATAAGACCAGACCTAATCCACTTGGCTATCCAACCAAATACTCCTATCGTTTAGAAGGAGTAAATTGTATATTAACAATTGATGATAAAGATCTGATTCTTCCCCCTGTCAAGGAGAGAGAATAACTTGACCAAGAAGCCCATGCAGGGCTAGGATAAGCTCATGACGGACAAACACATTTCTGCACCATGGAGAGTAGAACCATTGGCTTTTTTACATGAAATTATGGAATATTTTTACCCAACCCACCACACACTACCACCTACTGCATGGGTGCCTACTGTTGGCCAGTTTGTCCAGGAGTAGAGTTGAGCGGACACCTGGATGTTCAGGTTCGGCAGGTTCGGCCGAACTTCGAAAAAATTTCCGGGTCCATGCTCGAACTTGAAGTCAATGGGGACACGAACTTTTGGCCACTATAATGGCTCTAAAAACGTCCTGGAAAGGGCTAGAGGGCTGCAAAAGGAAGTAAAATGTGAGTAAGAGTAGGACAAGTGCCCTGCAAGCAAATGTGCATAGGGAAATAACTTAAAATAACATAAAATACATACAAATTACAAATACAGCTGAGCCATAAAATAGCACTAGATGGAATCTTTGATTTTAGCTTTGGAAGAACATAAATCTAAATCCAAAGCATGGCTGCCAGGAGAGAACAGAATTATCCAGTTGAGAGAGGGTTGGAGTGCAGGGTATTCTCTTTCAGTTTATACTAAGTGACCCATAGGTTGACGAGGTGGTGACCGTGGCGGTGTAGTTGGAAGTGGCGCTGGAGGAGGAGGAGGTAGCCAGAATTTTTCAAAGTGCGCTGTAAGCACAGTATTGGACTGTTCTATTTGACTCTCAGATATGAAGTGCACCGCAAGACGCAAATGTACTATTTAGCACCCAAAACAATTAGAATTTTTCAAAGTGCGCTGTAAGCACAGTATTTGATGGTTCTATTTGACTCTCAGATATGAAGTGCACAGCAAGACGCAAATGTACTATTTACCACCCAAAACTATTAGAATTTTCAAAGTGCGCTGTAAGCACAGTATTTGACGGTTCTATTTGGCTCTCAGATATAATACATGTAATGCTATTGCTATTCTATAAACCGAAATAGAGTCCCCATTCATACGAATAGGTCAATTGACCTATTCGTATGAATAAGGACTCAATTTCGGTTTATAAAAAGCCAATAGCATTAGATGTATTCCAT
Organism: Pelodytes ibericus; assembly: GCA_036172795.1. Classification (NCBI taxonomy): domain Eukaryota; kingdom Metazoa; phylum Chordata; class Amphibia; order Anura; family Pelodytidae; genus Pelodytes; species Pelodytes ibericus. The sequence continues at coordinate 158,889 of CM069857.1, forward strand.
AAACCGAAAGTCTATAAACCGAAAGAGATTCGGTTTATAGACTTTCGGTTTATAGAAAGCCCATAGCATTACATGCATTATATAAAACGAAAGTCTATAAACCGAAAGAGATTTGGTTTATAGACTTTCGGTTTATAGAAAGCCCATAGCATTACATACAATGTATATATATGTAATGCAATGGGCTTTCTGATCGGCTGCCCTGCAGCCTTTCAAAATTAAATCGCCGAACCCCCGAACTCCAACCCGAACATACAGTGAAATGTCCGTGTTCGGGTCCGGGGTCCAAAAACCGTAATGGTTCGGGTTCGCTCAACACTATCCAGGAGAGAGTACAGACTATACATCCTCTGAGACCACGCTGGAAGAAACTATTGAAGATTTTTTAAATCCAAGAACTTTTCTTATAGAGAACAACCAGGGCCAACAATGAAAGTAAGCATTGATAATTTAAAACCTGCTAAACATTTTCAAGATTTCCACAAAACACTGGATGCTGGTAAAGGAAGCCAAAAGATCCAGAAGAAGAAGAAGGAAAAGCCACCAGACTCACAGCCACGTAGCAGGCTGGATCATGATCTGACATCTAAACCTGTACCCATGAAGACAGAGGAAGATGAACAGACAGATGGTGATATTTTCACAGTTGTTACAGAAGATTCAGTTACTGAAAATGAATCAGGAAGAATCTGGAGAAAACAAACTGTACAAGAAATGCCCAAATGGGAGAAAATGACTACTAAAGAATTAGATTTGGTGTCTACTTATTATGATCTGCAATATTATATTGATAATATCTATAACAACAAGAACAACCAAGAAGCACCTGAAATGAATTGGACAGCTCATAATACGAGTTCCAACATTGTGAGGACAACCTACAGGAACCATCTTGTGAAAAGAGAAACAGTTCACAGTGAGATAACTGCTAATGTGACCTACACTGGTATTCCACAAGGAACCTACTGGAGACCATACCCCAAACCAATTATACATAAGAAACAAGTGATTGGACGATCTCAGACTCTAATACTGGACTCTGCAGAGATGCTGGAATTAGAAGCGAGATGGGACAGATGTTTGCAAAAGATACCTTGTACATACCCACAGTGTGCTCCAACCAGCCTGATATACCCACAGTGTGCTCCAACCAGCCTGATATACCCACAGTGTGCTCCAACCAGCCTGATATACTCAGTGTGCTCCAACCAGCATGATAAACCCCGTGTGTGCTCCAACCAGCCTGATATACCCACAGTGTGCTCCAACCAGCCTGATATACCCACAGTGTGCTCCAACCAGCCTGATATACTCAGTGTGCTCCAACCAGCCTGATATACCCCGTGCGTGCTCCAACCAGCCTGATATACCCACAGTGTGCTCCAACCGGCCTGATATACTCAGTGTGCTCCAACCGGCCTGATATACCCCGTGTGTGCTCCAACCAGCCTGATATACCCACAGTGTGCTCCAACCAGCCTGATATCCTCAGTGTGCTCCAACCAGCATGCTATACCCACAGTGTGCTCCAACCAGCCTGATATACCCACAGTGTGCTCCAACCGGCCTGATATACTCAGTGTGCTCCAACCGGCCTGATATACCCCGTGTGTGTTTCAACCGGCCTGATATACCCCGTGTGTGCTCCAACCAGCCTGATATACTCAGTGTGCTCCAACCAGCATGCTATACCCACAGTGTGCTCCAACCAGCCTGATATACCCACAGTGTAATCCAACCAGCCTGATATACTTAGTGTGCTCCAACCAGCCTGATATACCCACAGTGTGCTCCAACCGGCCTGATATACCCCGTGTGTGCTCCAAACAGCCTGATATACCCACTGTGGGCTCCAACCGGCCTGATATACTCAGTGTGCTCCAACCGGCCTGATATACCCCGTGTGTGCTCCAACCAGCCTGATATACCCACAGTGTGCTCCAACCAGCCTGATATACTCAGTGTGCTCCAACCAGCATGCTATACCCACAGTGTGCTCCAACCAGCCTGATATACCCACAGTGTGCTCCAACCGGCCATGATATACTCAGTGTGCTCCAACCGGCCTGATATACCCCGTGTGTGCTCCAACCAGCCTGATATACCCACAGTGTGCTCCAACCAGCCTGATATACTCAGTGTGCTCCAACCAGCCTGATATACCCACAGTGTGCTCCAACCGGCCTGATATACTCAGTGTGCTCCAAATGGCCTGATATACCCCGTGTGTGCTCCATCCAGCCTGATATACCCACAGTGTGCTCCAACCAGCCTGATATATTCAGTGTGATCCAACCAGCCTGATATACCCCGTGTGTGCTCCAGCGGCCTGATATACCCAATGTGTGCTCCAGCCGGCCTGATATAGAAACATAGAATGTGTCGGCAGATAAGAACCATTCGGTCCATCTAGTCTGCCCAATTTTTCTAAATGCTTTTATTAGTCCCCAGTTCCTGGTCTTATAGCTAGGATAGCCTTGTGTATATCCCACACATGCTTAAAATCCGTGACAGTGTTTAACCACTTCTGCTGGAAGGCTATTCCATACATCCACTACCCTCTCAGTAAAGTAATACTTCCTGAAATTACTTTTAAATTGTTGCCCCTCTAATTGAAGACTATGTCCTCTAGTTGTGGTAGTTTTTCTTCTTTTAAATATACTCTCTTCCTTTACCCAGTGTGTGCTCCAGCCGGCCTAATATACCCAGTGTGTGCTCTAACCAGCCTGCTATACCCAGTGTGTGCTCCAACCAGCCTGATATACTCAGTGTGCTCCAACCAGCCTGATATACTCAGTGTGCTCCAACCGGCCTGATATACCCCGTGTGTGCTCCAGCCGGCCTGATATACCCACTGTGTGCTCCAACCTGCCTGATATACCCACAGTGTGCTCCAACCTGCCTGATATACCCTCAGTGTGCTCCAACCTGCCTGATATACCCACAGTGTGCTCTAGCCGGCCTGATATACCCACTGTGTGCTCCAACCTGCCTGATATACCCACTGTGTGCTCCAACCTGCCTGTTATACCCACTGTGTGCTCCAACCTGCCTGTTATACCCACTGTGTGCTCCAACCTGCCTGTTATACCCACTGTGTGCTCCAACCTGCCTGTTATACCCACTATTAATCGTTTCTTCCTGTTAAAGGATAAAAATAAGCCTAAAAATGAGAGGGGGGACGGGATCCCTATTTGGGACGTAAACCATCCCATCTGTATTGATGACTTGCTCAATATGGGAACCCTGAATAGCCTCCTAGAGGAAAATGGTATTACCACACAAATATATAATGTACAAACTAATTTGAGACCTCCATCCAAATTCAATCCTGTGGGCAGTAGAGGGAGTTATCTGGATGTCTTTAAGTCACTAGTTGAGACAGATCTTTGGAACATGAATGTAGAGTGTAGTAGAAACAATCTGACATCCTTTGAGAAGACTGCATTGAGAGAGTTGAGGGAGAACGAGAGCATTGTTATCCGCAGTGCGGACAAGGGGGGGGAGGTGTAGTGCTTCAGGATACTCCTAATTATCTAGGGGAAGCTAAGAGGCTTCTCACTGATACAAGCTTCTATATCAAACTACCTAGTGATCCCACCCTGAGATATGCTAAAGAGTTAGCGGCCATTCTTGATAAAGCTAAAAGGGATGACATCATCTCCAAGAAAGAATATCTAAGTTTGATGGTGAGGTCACCAAGGATAGCAATGTTCTATCACTTGCCAAAAATACATAAAAATCTAATAAATCCACCTGGACGCCCCATAATATCGGGAGTGGGGTCCTTAACATCAAATCTTTCGATGTATGTAGATCTGTTCCTCCAGGTTTTGGTTCCCACCATGCCGTCATATTTGAAGGACGGCTTGGCACTAATCAATCTTTTGGAGGAGCAGGAGTATGTGGAGAATACATATTTAGTAACTGCAGACATACAAGCACTCTATACTAATATTAAGCATAAGGATGGTATTGGGGGGGGTTGAAAATGTTGCAGTGGAGAAATTTTCTGAATGCTAAACATTTTCCTTAGGAGATGTATGTCTTTCATTTTAGAGTCAAACTATTTTCTGTTTGATAGCGAGTTTTATTTACAAACATGTGGCACTGCGATGGGGACACGTTTTGCCCCCAGCTACGCCAATCTGTTCTTGGGTAGCTGGGAGGAGGAATGTATTGTTGGGCCCCATCGCAGTGCCAACCTCCTTCTTTACAAGCGCTATATTGATGATATCGTTTTGCTATGGAGTGGTCCCTTAGAATCACTCCATGAATATTTTAGGTTTCTGAATAGCAATGAATATGGCTTAGTGTTCACGTATGAGTTTAGTCTCACTCAAATTGATTTTCTCGACCTTACAGTCTCGGTCGATGGAGTAAATAATAAGTTTATTACAAAAACATTCTTTAAGCCAGTCGATAAAAATACATACCTTAAATCTACTAGTTACCATGATGAAAGATGGCTAAAAAATATTCCAAAGGGCGAGATGTATAGGATGAGAAAAAATTGTTACCAGGATGGATGATTTTGAACAACAGGCAGGCGAAATTAAAACTAGATTGGTGGCTAAGGGTTACAATATGGGATTGATCAATAATACACTTAAAGAGACTAGGGAAAGAGAGAGAAATCTCTTCCTAAAAAGAGACAGTAGAAAGAAAAAGATAAAAAAGTTTAGATTGGCTACCTTCAATGATGTCCCCCTGTCATGGGAGGGAGATAATATTGGGGATAATAACACACTTTAACTGAGACTAAAACAACGAGTTACAATACTAGTCTGATAACAACATTCTCTGATAAATCAAGGGAAATTGAAGGGATTATAAATAAACATTGGCATGTCCTAAAGACCGATCCAATTCTAGCCCCCTCTCTACCGGAGAGGGGCAGGGTTATATACCGTAAAAATAAGAATTTAAAAAATCGACTTGCCCTAACAGATATGACAGAGAAGTTTAAAGACTACAACATGTCTGGCAGTGTAAAGAGAAACCATTTTTTGAGTGGTATTGTAGGTTGGTATAGGTGTGGGGTCTGTGACCACTGCTCCGTGTGCCCAAGGATCCTCTATAGACAATGTCACAAAATCAGAGTATAAAATCAAAAAACATATCTCCTGCAATTCAAAATTTGTAATCTATCTGCTGGACTGTCCTTGCGGGCTCCAGTATGTAGGCAGAACTAGTAGACCGTTTAAGAAAAGGCTCTCGGAACACAGATATAATATCAGAAGGGGTTATGATAAACATACCCTCTCAAAACATTTTAGGGATGTTCATAATAAAAACGATAAACTTCTAAAGGCTTTGGCAATAGAACATGTCTCCTTGGGCCCCCGGAGGGGAGACAGACACAAGTCTCTGTGTATGAGGGAGACTTTTTGGATTCTCACTTTGAACACACTAATTCCAAGGGGACTAAACGATAACTTTGATCTAATACCTTTCCTAGAATGATAATGGAATACTGTATCTGTGGAATGCCAATGCATAAATTGATTCATTGTTTATATATGTAATTATTAGACAATTTGTACTATTTGTAATATTGCCATCTGTTAATGCCCCACACTCTCCCATCCTACTTATTTGTATCTAGTGTGTAGAGATGCAGTTAATAGGTCTCTATATTCCTAGAACACTTCTGAAAAAACTTCTCTACTTTGTATTTGTCTGTATATTTTTTTCCATCCTCCCATTTTGGGAGTATTTCAACCCTTGGTACAGCAATTCACTATGTGTGATGTCTTTTAAGTATTCCCTGATACGTTTGCAATTTATTTAACCAACTCCTCTGTGTAGGTTTCCTTCCCCTCCCTCTTTTTTTTTTTTGTATGGGTGTTTGACAATCTCCAATCCAGCAGTCAGCTGACGTTTATTAACATCGTTATAAATATAGTTCACATTGCATTTGTGTAATATGCCTGTGATTTTATTGGCTAATTGATTATATTAATTTTTCTGTAAATTAACATTTGTGTTACTTTGTCTGTGGTTATTATTTTTTCGTTTTCAATGTATTATTGTATCAATTGCCTCTTCTAAACAGTGCTTCTCTTGCACTGTTTAACTCTGTGTAGTATTAACCTTTTTTCTTGCTATCATATGTCTGCTTGCCTCTGTCCCAGGCACGCACCAAGATACCACTATGCCGGCTATGTGGTTCTGCGATGCGTTGGCTGGGTAACGACACATGCAGCTACATACTGATAGACACTCCCATCCCACACATGTTTCTGCCATTAGCTGCTCTATTTAACCCCTTAGTGACCGAGTGCTATGTTGCATTTGACGTGCCTTGAAGACCAGAATTCCATTATTTTTGTCATACGTTTACTGAACTGTGAATTTCTTTCTTTGTGTTCAGTCCACCCACACAAATTATATATCATTTTTTAAAGGACAGATAGGGCTTTCATTTGATACTATTATTTTCATCATATGATATCATTTACTATTAAAAAAATAGAAAATATGATGAAAATATGCCATAAAAAACACTTTTTCCAACTTTGACCTGATTTTTTTTTTACACAATTACAAATGGTAAAAAAGACCCCGTCTATATATTTCTACTATTTGTCCTGAGTTTAGTAATATCAATGTTTCCTTGTTTGTCTATGTTTTATTTCACGTAATAGGGCAATAAACAATATTAGTGTTTTTTTTTTGTTTTCTAACCATTTTCTTCTACAGTGATTTTTTTAACCCGAACCCTAAATTTACCCCAACTCTAAATTTAATCTAACCCTAAATTGACCCCCACCCCTTAATCTAACCCTTGTAATCATCCGAACCCCCATTTAACCCTAATTATTACCCTATTTGGACCCTAACCCTAGATCTAGGTTCAGTAGATCAAGGGTTAGCTTTTTCCATTTATTTATTTATTTATTTTATTTATTTAATTAATTTTCTATTTTTAACTGTAATACCGCCTAACTGCCTGTAGGGGCAGTCAAGTAGCGGTTTCAGAGCGACGGAAGAGATTTTTTTTTTCTCTCTTCCGTCGCTCTCCTCTGGGCATGCTGTATCGGAGGAGCATGCTCCTCCGATACAGCACACACCCGCGATCACCGGGTGATCGCGGTGCCCAGGAGGGCACAGATTGTGTTGCATGATGCCTCGATAGAGGCATCATGCAACACTTTAACACACATAGGCAGTGATGAGCTTTCACTGCCTATGTGTGTTTGCGCGCATACGATCACATTCGCTGTGATCGTATGCGCGCGGGGGGGTCGAGGGGGGGCTGAAAGCCCTCTCAGAGGCTGCTTCGGATCCGAAGCAGCCTCTGAGAGTAGCTACAGACATGTAGTGTTGCGCTAATGAGCGCAACACTACATGAAAACGGAGGACGTATATATACGTCCTCATGGTCCTTAAGGACCATGCTTTTCAGGACGTATATATACGTCCACATGCATTAAGGGGTTAAAAGAGCTGTGTCTGGTTGATGTCAGCATGCTGGTCTGTTTGCTTAGAGGCTGAAGAAGTTCCCAGAACGAAACGCGTCCCTCCTGTTAAGTGAAGTTACCTGGCCAGGTTCTCAATTCTTCCTTCCTTACTGACCAGCACGTTTCTATATCCATGTACTATTCATGGTATTTTGCTAACCCAATCAGCAAGTGAGTAATTTGACACTCTGCCTGTGGTCACATTTGTATCTGTGTCTGTTCATTTGTATTTAAAGGCACATATCATTGTTTCTTGTTTTTAACAATTTGTCATTTTCTTTGTTACATTTGTGTATATTTTTTCGATATGTATTTATATATTGCATTTGTTTTATATATTATTAAATTTATATATTTTATATTAATTTACTATGTTTGGTTTTTTATATTGATTGACACTTACTCTGTTTAACTGCCAAGTGCTGTCTACTCACCTTCCCATTCGGTTTCCCTTTACAGTCGCTTGTCCCACTGTTTTCTCATAAAGACTAGCAGCTTATATTCTCAATGCGACTCATCTGTCCAATCCACTGAGATATTTTATTGTCAATATCCTCAATCAGTGTATCGCTAGGTTTGTATACATTTATAATAATTATAAAAAAAAAAAATTTTTTAGTTTTTTTTTGGTAAAGGGTTCACTTTGATTTCACAAAATAGGCGCTGTGTATATCACATTTCTACTGCCTGATATACCCACAGTGTGCTCCAACCTGCCTGATATACCCACAGTGTGCTCCAACCTGCCTGATATACCCACAGTGTGCTCCAACCTGCTTGATATACCCACAGTGTGCTCCAACCTGCTTGATATACCCACAGTGTGCTCCAACCTGCCTGATATACCCACAGTGTGCTCCAACCTGCCTGATATACCCACAGTGTGCTCCAACCTGCCTGATATACCCACAGTGTGCTCCAACCTGCCTGATATACCCACAGTGTGCTCCAACCTGCCTGATATACCCACAGTGTGCTCCAACCTGCCTGATATACCCACAGTGTGCTCCAACCTGCCTGATATACCCACAGTGTGCTGCCTGCAATCCAGCCCAAAACTGTGAGTTACTACTATGCATCTCTTTTATGAACATTGTATATAATTGCTAATTGTACTGTTGCGGGGCTCTGTGATACACACACTACATATAGTTGTTAATTGTACTGTTTCGGGGTTCTGTGATACTCATTCTGCACATTATTGTGAATTTTATTGCTGTGGAGTCTGTGATACACTCACACACTGAACATTACTGTGAGTTTTATTGCTGTGGGGTCTGATGCACTCACACTCTGCACATTACTGTGAGTTTTATTGCTGTGGGGTCTGTGATGCACTCACATTCTGCACATTACTGTGAGTTTTATTGCTATGGGGTCTGTGATGCACTCACACACTGCACATTACTGTGAGTTTTATTGCTATGGGGTCTGTGATGCACTCACACACTGCACATTACTGGGAGTTTTATTGCTGTGGGGTCTGTGATGCACTCACACACTGCACATTACTGGGAGTTTTATTGCTGTGGGGTCTGTGATGCACTCACACACTGCACATTACTGGGAGTTTTATTGCTGTGGGGTCTGTGATGCACTCACACACTGCACATTACTGGGAGTTTTATTGCTGTGGGGTCTGTGATGCACTCACACACTGCACATTACTGGGAGTTTTATTGCTGTGGAGTCTGTGATGCACTCACAATCTGCACATTACTGGGAGTTTTATTGCTGTGGAGTCTGTGATACACTCACACAGTGCACATTACTGTGAGTTTTATTGCTGTGGAGTCTGTGATGCACTCACACACTGCACATTACTGGGAGTTTTATTGCTGTGGAGTCTGTGATACACTCACACAGTGCACATTACTGTGAGTTTTATTGCTGTGGAGTCTGTGATGCACTCACAATCTGCACATTACTGGGAGTTTTATTGCTGTGGGGTCTGTGATGCACTCACACACTGCACATTACTGGGAGTTTTATTGCTGTGGGGTCTGTGATACACTCACAATCTGCACATTACTGGGAGTTTTATTGCTGTGGGGTCTGTGATGCACTCACAATCTGCACATTACTGGGAGTTTTATTGCTGTGGGGTCTGTGATGCACTCACAATCTGCACATTACTGGGAGTTTTATTGCTGTGGGGTCTGTGATACGCTCACACACTGCACATTACTGGGAGTTTTATTGCTGTGGGGTCTGTGATGCACTCACAATCTGCACATTACTGTGAGTTTTATTGCTGTGGGGTCTGTGATACACTCACACACTGCACATTACTGGGATTTTATTGCTGTGGGGTCTGTGATACACTCACACACTGCACATTACTGTGAGTGTTATTGCTGTGGGGTCTGTGATACACTCACACACTGCACATTACTGGGAGTTTTATTGCTGTGGGGTCTGTGATACACTCACACACTGCACATTACTGGGATTTTATTGCTGTGGGGTCTGTGATACACTCACACACTGCACATTACTGTGAGTGTTATTGCTGTGGGGTCTGTGATACACTCACACACTGCACATTACTGGGAGTAATGACCGAATACACTCCAGAGTTCTCAAAAATTATTCAGTCCGTTAGTTACCAATACTCGCATTAGATTTTGTAACCTTATTGTGCAGTTATAATTGGCTAAACTTGTTTCAAATGGTTTGTGGGCTGACTTTGTTTTAAGTTATTTTGTAATGTTATATAAAAGTTATTTTGCATAATTTTGATAATAATATTTTATATGATACATTAAATTTGATCTAAAAACAGTTTGTTGACTGCTTTTACATTATTTCCAAATTAGCCCCGTATTAATATGCATTACACAGCTAAAATGCAATATTTTCCCAGTGGAAAAATAAGTGCGGCCCACAAACACACATTTCTGATGAAGTGGCCCTCTGCAGAAAAAACTTGGACACCCCTGATCTCAGTGTGAGTGGGCGAGTTCCAATCACTATACAGGACCTGACCACTAGGGGGCAAAAAGGTCCTTCTACTGGATGGGAACTGGCTCTCAGTGTGAGTGGGTGAGTTCCAATCACTATGCAGGACCTGACCACTAGGGGGCGAAAGGTTCCCGTTGCAGTATAGGAAATATCTCACACTGAGCACACTATTTCCTATCCTCTGAAAGGACCGGGTAGAAAGAGCCTGAACCATTTCAATCTCCCGCTTTGCAGCTTCCTGTAGTTCTCTGGTCACATGGTCTGCTGACGTCACCAGGGTCCTTCTACTGGATAGGAACTAACCGCTGCCCTTCACGATGCCAGGCTCCTCATGTCCCAGTAATGTATGTATAGGAGGGTTTCCTATATCCCCTTATATACTTTATATATCGTGTCACAGTAATGTATGTACAGCAGGAGGGTTTCCTATATCCCCTTATATACTTTATATATCATGTCACAGTAATGTATGTACAGCAGGAGGGTTAACTATATCCCCTTATATACTTTATATATCATGTCACAGTAATGTATGTATAGTAGGGTTAACTATATCCCCTTAGATACTTTATATATCATGTCACAGTAATGTATGTATAGGAGGGTTTCCTATAACCCCTTATATACTTTATATATCGTGTCACAGTAATGTATGTATAGGAGGGTTTCCTATAACCCCTTATATACTTTATATATCATGTCACAGTAATGTATGTACAGCAGGAGGGTTTCCTATAACCCCTTATATACTTTATATATCATGCCACAGTAATGTATGTATAGGAGGGTTTCCTATAACCCCTTATATACTTTATATATCGTGTCACAGTAATGTATGTACAGCAGGAGGGTTTCCTATAACCCCTTATATACTTTATATATCATGTCACAGTAATGTATGTATAGGAGGGTTTCCTATATCCCCTTATATACTTTATATATCGTGTCACAGTAATGTATGTATAGGAGGGTTTCCTATATCCCCTTATATACTTTATATATCGTGTCACAGTAATGTATGTATAGGAGGGTTTCCTATAACCCCTTATATACTTTATATATCGTGTCACAGTAATGTATGTATAGGAGGGTTTCCTATATCCCCTTATATACTTTATATATCGTGTCACAGTAATGTATGTATAGGAGGGTTTCCTATAGCCCCTTATATACTTTATATATCGTGTCACAGTAATGTATGTATAGGAGGGTTTCCTATAACCCCTTATATACTTTATATATCGTGTCACAGTAATGTATGTACAGCAGGAGGGTTTCCTATAACCCCTTATATACTTTATATATCATGTCACAGTAATGTGTGTACAGCAGGAGGGTTTCCTATAACCCCTTATATACTTTATATATCATGTCCCAGTAATGTATGTATAGGAGGGTTTCCTATAACCCCTTATATACTTTATATATCGTGTCACAGTAATGTATGTACAGCAGGAGGGTTTCCTATAACCCCTTATATACTTTATATATCATGTCACAGTAATGTATGTACAGCAGGAGGGTTTCCTATATCCCCTTATATACTTTATATATCATGTCACAGTAATGTATGTATAGGAGGGTTTCCTATATCCCCTTATATACTTTATATATCATGTCACAGTAATGTATGTATAGGAGGGTTTCCTATATCCCCTTATATACTTTATATATCATGTCACAGTAATGTATGTATAGGAGGGTTTCCTATATCCCCTTATATACTTTATATATCATGTCACAGTAATGTATGTACAGCAGGAGGGTTTCCTATATCCCCTTATATACTTTATATATCATGTCACAGTAATGTATGTATAGGAGGGTTTCCTATATCCCCTTATATACTTTATATATCGTGTCACAGTAATGTTTATAGGACGGTTTCCTATATCCCCTTATATACTTTATATATCATGTCACAGTAATGTATGTATAGGAGGGTTTCCTATATCCCCTTATATACTTTATATATCATGTCACAGTAATGTATGTATAGGAGGAGGGTTTCCTATAACCCCTTATATACTTTATATATCGTGTCACAGTAATGTATGTACAGCAGGAGGGTTTCCTATATCCCCTTATATACTTTATATATCATGTCACAGTAATGTATGTATAGGAGGGTTTCCTATAACCCCTTATATACTTTATATATCGTGTCACAGTAATGTGTGTATAGGAGGGTTTCCTATAACCCCTTATATACTTTATATATCATGTCACAGTAATGTATGTACAGCAGGAGGGTTTCCTATAACCCCTTAGATACTTTATATATCATGTCACAGTAATGTATGTATAGGAGGAGGGTTTCCTATAACCCCTTATATACTTTATATATCGTGTCACAGTAATATATGTACAGCAGGAGGGTTTCCTATATCCCCTTATATACTTTATATATCGTGTCACAGTAATGTATGTATAGGAGGGTTTCCTATATCCCCTTATATACTTTATATATCATGTCACAGTAATGTATGTACAGCAGGAGGGTTTCCTATATCCCCTTATATACTTTATATATCATGTCACAGTAATGTATGTATAGGAGGGTTTCCTATATCCCCTTAGATACTTTATATATCGTGTCACAGTAATGTGTGTACAGCAGGAGGGTTTCCTATATCCCCTTATATACTTTATATATCGTGTCACAGTAATGTATGTATAGGAGGGTTTCCTATAACCCCTTATATACTTTATATATCATGTCACAGTAATGTATGTACAGCAGGAGGGTTTCCTATAACCCCTTATATACTTTATATATCATGTCACAGTAATGTATGTACAGCAGGAGGGTTTCCTATATCCCCTTAGATACTTTATATATCATGTCACAGTAATGTATGTACAGCAGGAGGGTTTCCTATATCCCCTTATATACTTTATATATCATGTCACAGTAATGTATGTATAGGAGGGTTTCCTATATCCCCTTAGATACTTTATATATCATGTCACAGTAATGTATGTACAGCAGGAGGGTTTCCTATATCCCCTTATATACTTTATATATCGTGTCACAGTAATGTATGTACAGCAGGAGGGTTTCCTATAACCCCTTATATACTTTATATATCATGTCACAGTAATGTATGTACAGCAGGAGGGTTTCCTATATCCCCTTATATACTTTATATATTGTGTCACAGTAATGTATGTATAGGAGGGTTTCCTATATCCCCTTATATACTTTATATATCGTGTCACAGTAATGTATGTACAGCAGGAGGGTTTCCTATAACCCCTTATATACTTTATATATCATGTCACAGTAATGTATGTACAGCAGGAGGGTTTCCTATAACCCCTTATATACTTTATATATCATGTCACAGTAATGTATGTACAGCAGGAGGGTTTCCTATATCCCCTTATATACTTTATATATCATGTCACAGTAATGTATGTATAGTAGGGTTTCCTATATCCCCTTATATACTTTATATATCATGTCACAGTAATGTATGTACAGCAGGAGGGTTTCCTATATCCCCTTATATACTTTATATATCGTGTCACAGTAATGTATGTATAGGAGGGTTTCCTATATCCCCTTATATACTTTATATATCATGTCACAGTAATGTATGTATAGGAGGGTTTCCTATATCCCCTTATATACTTTATATATCGTGTCACAGTAATGTATGTACAGCAGGAGGGTTTCCTATATCCCCTTATATACTTTATATATCGTGTCACAGTAATGTATGTATAGGAGGGTTTCCTAAATCCCCTTATATACTTTATATATCATGTCACAGTAATGTATGTATAGGAGGGTTTCCTATATCCCCTTATATACTTTATATATCGTGTCACAGTAATGTATGTATAGGAGGGTTAACTATAACCCCTTATATACTTTATATATCATGTCCCAGTAATGTATGTATAGGAGGGTTTCCTATAACCCCTTATATACTTTATATATCGTGTCACAGTAATGTATGTATAGGAGGAGGGTTTCCTATAACCCCTTATATACTTTATATATCGTGTCACAGTAATGTATGTACAGCAGGAGGGTTTCCTATATCCCCTTATATACTTTATATATCGTGTCACAGTAATGTATGTACAGCAGGAGGGTTTCCTATATCCCCTTATATACTTTATATATCATGTCACAGTAATGTATGTATAGGAGGGTTTCCTATAACCCCTTATATACTTTATATATCGTGTCACAGTAATGTATGTACAGCAGGAGGGTTTCCTATATCCCCTTATATACTTTATATATCGTGTCACAGTAATGTATGTATAGGAGGGTTTCCTATAACCCCTTATATACTTTATATATCATGTCACAGTAATGTATGTATAGGAGGGTTTCCTATAACCCCTTATATACTTTATATATCGTGTCACAGTAATGTATGTACAGCAGGAGGGTTTCCCATAACCCCTTATATATCATGTCACAGTAATGTGTGTACAGCAGGAGGGTTTCCTATAACCCCTTATATACTTTATATATCATGTCACAGTAATGTATGTATAGGAGGGTTTCCTATAACCCCTTATATACTTTAAATATCGTGTCACAGTAATGTATGTATAGGAGGGTTTCCTATAACCCCTTATATACTTTATATATCGTGTCA
Organism: Pelodytes ibericus; assembly: GCA_036172795.1. Classification (NCBI taxonomy): domain Eukaryota; kingdom Metazoa; phylum Chordata; class Amphibia; order Anura; family Pelodytidae; genus Pelodytes; species Pelodytes ibericus. The sequence continues at coordinate 173,944 of CM069857.1, forward strand.
CAGTAATGTATGTACAGCAGGAGGGTTTCCTATAACCCCTTATATACTTTATATATCATGTCACAGTAATGTATGTACAGCAGGAGGGTTTCCTATAACCCCTTAGATACTTTATATATCATGTCACAGTAATGTATGTATAGGCGGGTTTCCTATATCCCCTTATATACTTTATATATCGTGTGACAGTAATGTATGTACAGCAGGAGGGTTTCCTATATCCCTTTATATATCATGTCACAGTAATGTATGTATAGGAGGGTTTCCTATATCCCCTTATATACTTTATATATCGTGTCACAGTAATGTATGTACAGCAGGAGGGTTTCCTATATCCCCTTAGATACTTTATATATCGTGTCACAGTAATGTATGTACAGCAGGAGGGTTTCCTATATCCCCTTAGATACTTTATATATCATGTCACAGTAATGTGTGTGTGTGTGTACAGCAGGAGGGTTTCCTATAACCCCTTATATATCATGTCACAGTAATGTGTGTACAGCAGGAGGGTTTCCCATAACCCCTTATATATCATGTCACAGTAATGTGTGTACAGCAGGAGGGTTTCCTATAACCCCTTATATATCATGTCACAGTAATGTGTGTACAGCAGGAGGGTTTCCCATAACCCCTTATATATCATGTCACAGTAATGTGTGTACAGCAGGAGGGTTTCCTATAACCCCTTATATACTTTATATATCATGTCACAGTAATGTATGTACAGCAGGAGGGTTTCCTATAACCCCTTATATACTTTATATATCGTGTCACAGTAATGTTTATAGGAGGGTTTCCTATAATCCCTTATATACTTTATATATCATGTCACAGTAATGTATGTATAGGAGGGTTTCCTATAACCCCTTATATACTTTATATATCGTGTCACAGTAATGTATGTATAGGAGGGTTTCCTATATCCCCTTATATACTTTATATATCGTGTCACAGTAATGTGTGTACAGCAGGAGGGTTTCCTATATCCCCTTATATACTTTATATATCATGTCACAGTAATGTGTGTACAGCAGGAGGGTTTCCTATAACCCCTTATATACTTTATATATCATGTCACAGTAATGTGTGTGTACAGCAGGAGGGTTTCCTATAACCCCTTATATACTTTATATATCATGTCACAGTAATGTATGTACAGCAGGAGGGTTTCCTATATCCCCTTATATACTTTATATATCGTGTCACAGTAATGTGTGTACAGCAGGAGGGTTTCCTATATCCCCTTATATACTTTATATATCGTGTCACAGTAATGTATGTATAGGAGGGTTTCCTATAACCCCTTATATACTTTATATATCATGTCACAGTAATGTATGTACAGCAGGAGGGTTTCCTATATCCCCTTATATACTTTATATATCATGTCACAGTAATGTATGTACAGCAGGAGGGTTTCCTATAACCCCTTATATACTTTATATATCGTGTCACAGTAATGTATGTATAGGAGGGTTTCCTATATCCCCTTATATACTTTATATATCATGTCACAGTAATGTATGTATAGGAGGAGGGTTTCCTATAACCCCTTATATACTTTATATATCATGTCACAGTAATGTATGTACAGCAGGAGGGTTTCCTATAACCCCTTATATACTTTATATATCATGTCCCAGTAATGTATGTATAGGAGGGTTTCCTATAACCCCTTATATACTTTATATATCATGTCACAGTAATGTATGTATAGGAGGAGGGTTTCCTATAACCCCTTATATACTTTATATATCATGTCACAGTAATGTATGTACAGCAGGAGGGTTTCCTATAACCCCTTATATACTTTATATATCGTGTCCCAGTAATGTATGTATAGGAGGGTTTCCTATAACCCCTTATATACTTTATATATCATGTCACAGTAATGTATGTACAGCAGGAGGGTTTCCTATAACCCCTTATATACTTTATATATCGTGTCACAGTAATGTATGTATAGGAGGGTTTCCTATATCCCCTTATATCAGGTCTCGACAAACCCCGGGCGCCAGGTCGCCATGGCAACCAGGAAATCAGACCTGGCGCCCGGGTGCTGTTTGTCACAGGGAGCCCTTGCCGGCTGCCATCTGTTACATGCATCGCGAGGGGAGAAAGTCTGTTCGGATCACACAGACTGTAAGCTCCGCCCCCTCGTGCAACACGTTGTAGTGCCGAGTGTCACGTGACAACTCGGCACTTAGCAGAAACCGAAAGAGGATCGGGCTCCAGCATAAATGTCCCCCTCCCCTGCAATGAGGTAAGCAGCAGGGAGGGAGGACACCGTAAGACAGGGCTTGACAAATTTAATTTTATTCTAGGAGCCAGCAAAAATTTTTAGGAGCCAGACAATCACGCAAACATACACGCAATTTATAAACACACACACACCAACCTACGTCACATATACACCCCACACACACCAACCCACGTCACATATACACCCCATACACCAACCCACGTCACATATACACCCCACACACCAACCCACTTCACATATACACATATATACCTCCCTTCACATATACACCTCCCCCCCACACCTCACATATATACCCCCCTTCACATATACACCTCCCCCCACACATATATACCCCCCCTTCACATATACATCCCTCCCCCCTTCACATATACACCTCCCCCCACACTTCACACATATATACCCCCCCTTCACATATACACCTCCCCCCACACTTCACACATATATACCCCCCCTTCACATATACACCTCCCCCCACACTTCACACATATATACCCCCCCTTCACATATACACCTCCCCCCACACTTCACACATATATACCCCCCCTTCACATATACACCTCCCCCCACACTTCACACATATATACCCCCCCTTCACATATACACCTCCCCCCACACTTCACACATATATACCCCCCCTTCACATATACACCTCCCCCCACACTTCACACATATATACCCCCCCTTCACATATACACCTCCCCCCACACTTCACACATATATACCCCCCCTTCACATATACAGCCCCCCCACACTTCACACATATATACCCCCCTTCACATATACAGCCCCCCCACACTTCACATATATACCCCCCTTCACATATACACCTCCCCCCCACACTTCACATATACATCCCTCCCCCCCACTTCACATATACATCCCTCCCCCCCACTTCACATATACAACTCAAACATATAAGTTTTTTTTTCTCTTCATAACTTCTGAGTGCTGGGTGTCGTCTCTTGACAACCCAGCACTTAGCCGAAAGAGCCATGAAGATCGGCTGCGGCACGAATGTTCCCCCTCCCTGCTGCCTTACCTCATTGCTGGGGAGGGGGAACATTCATGCCGCAGCCGATCCTCATGGCTCTTTCGGCTGAACACTAACACACGTGTAGCGCGAGGGGGCGGAGCTTGCTGTCTGTCCCCACGCGCTGCAAAAGACGGATGGCAGCGGCAAGGGGAACATTAGGGCAACGGCACCCGGGCGCCAGGCTCCATTTCCAGGTCGCCATGGCGACCTGGCGCCCGGGGTTTGTCGAGCCCTGCCGTAAGAAATACCATTTTT